>JAMKQA010011363.1:0-10708 GCA_024699735.1 Posidonia australis
TCTTTATTATGTTTGGATATACATTTTTGTAAATGTCTAGATATATGACCTACACCCCCTCCCCTAGGACATGTGTATGTGGTATTACAATAATTACAATAACACCTAGTTTGATCTACAGGGTCTAATGTAACATGGTCCCAAACCCAAGAACTTTGTTTCCTAGGTTTTTTAGTGGCTGTGGACTGTGAAGTATGTGTTGGGGTAGACTGATGCTGATCTGACGCCATACTAGAGATATAGTCATGACTACCAACATTACCAATATTTTCCATTTTAATATAAAAAATGAATATAAAATAATACAACCCTTAACCCACAAAAACCAAAACCCAAAAATGGAAGGATTAGAAGTAAAGAATTTGAAGGGATTAGAAGTAGAGAAATTTTGATGTTGCTGACTCAACTGGTATCGCGTGGAGACTGAAAAATAGAAGACGGGGCGAAATCCAAAGCCAAACAGCGAAATCTTCACTTGAAAGTTGGGAGAAATTTGTAGACTTGTAGTTGAGAAGAGAATATTAAATTGTGAAGAAAAATGAATGGAGTACTGGAGTATTTATAGGGTAAATGGAGTGATAGTTGTTGAGATTAAAAAAATAATAATAATGCAACAGCTAAATAGCGGTTGAAAACGGCTACATTATTTAACCGTTGCCCGTTGCCAACGGCTTTATAGCCGTTACAGAATGGTGCGCCAACCTGGTGCGCCAGGTATGTGCGTCCCATATTTTTTTTAAATTTTTACTGGCAGGCCAAATTGGGCCCACGAATGGTCCACGCCAGTTGGGCCTAAACTTGCCACGACTATCAGGAAGATGTATTGCTCGCAAGACTAGGTCCCTTGGCAAGAAGCTTCTTGGTCGAACCTTCTTCTGATAAGCTTTGGCCATACGTTTCTGATAGTATTATGCATGATGCATATCTTGCAACCGATGCTCATCTATCAAGTTTAGTTGAACAACGTGGTCCTCAATCCATTCCGCCTCTTCCAGCCTTGCTTCTTTCAGGACTCTGAGCAATGGTATCTCCACCTCTATTGGTAGGACTACTTCCATACCATATACCAAAAAATATGGAGTTGCTCCAGTTGAAGTCCGAACTGATGTTCTATAAGCCCACAAAGCGTATGGGAGCCTGCCATGCCAGTCCTTATGTGTTTCCACCATCTTTTTAAGAATCTTGGTTAGATTCTTATTGACGGATTCCACTACACCATTCATCTGAAGACAGTATGGGGAGGACCTATGATGCCTGATATGGAACACCTGTAGAAAATCCTCAACCTTTTTGGCTATAAAATTTGTCCCATTATCAGAAATGATTGAATGCGGGACCCCGTACCGGGTAATGATGTTATTCCTAATGACCGTTTCCGTCACGAAGGCGGTCACTATCTTGTAGGAGGCTACTTCCACCCATTTTGTAAAATAATCAATTGTCACCAGGATGTACTGATGTCCATTAGAAGCTGCTGGGTAAATAGCTCCGATAACGTCTATTTCCTATGTTGAGAAAGGCCATGGTGATGACATGTTATGGAGCTACTGTGAGGGTGCATGAATGAAATGGCCATGGACTTGACAGTAATGACATCTTCGTACAAACAGACAGTAGTCCGTCTCCATGGTTGACCAGAAGTAACCTTGTAACATTATTTTCTTGACCAATAATATCCCATTCATGTGAGGCCCGTATGTCCCAGCATGCACTTGCAACATTATTGTGTCGACCTTCTTTTTATCAAGACAGCGTAGAAGCATCTGATTGTAAGACCTCCTGTACAAGTGACCTGCTCCAAGCACATATTTTGAAGTCAGTCAGACCATGGTCTTTCTATCTGCCGCTGATGCATCTAGATGGTGACTCCTGGTTTCCAGGTAGACTTTGATGTTATGATACCATGGGAGCTCTGTTGTGGAATCTGCTTCTTCTATGCTCATGTAGTGTGTCGGTTGATCTGTGTAGGTTACCGACACTTTCACTGTATCATCCTCTAGTATGGACAACCAGGATGCAAGAGTGGCTAGTGCATCTGCATAAGCATTCTTGGCCCGGTTCATGAAGGAAAAGTGTATCTTCTCAAACTTAGCCATTAGCTTTAAGAGATGGTTGTGGTATGGAACCAATTTCAGGTCTTTGGTTCTCCAACTGCCATTAACTTGTGAGATAATAAACATGGCATCGCCATACACATGCAGCTTCCGTGCACCATGTTCTAATGCTACCCGCAAGCTAAGGATACATGCTTCATACTCTGCCACATTATTAAAATATGGCCCTGATTGATTTCACGAGCCAAATTGAGCCTAGCAAAAACAGACCTTCGCGGGCCTGGGGGGCCTCGCCTGGCCTGTGGAATTTTTTTTTGGACCCGGGCCATGTCGGGCCCAGGCTGGGCCAGGCGGCCTAGGGCCGGCCCAACCTGATTTCCACCTCTACATAAGGGGTCATATATGTAAAATTAGAAATTTAGAGAAGTCATAAGTGAAAAGATCTAAAAGCCCTTTTTGTTATTTCAGAAATTATACCTCTATAAATTTATGTCATAAGGAGATAATTGTAAGGTTATCATAATACCATAGGAAAAGGATTAATGTCACATCTAAACTACTTAATATATAGGAGTTATTAGATGAAGCAGAGCCTTGCTTAACCTAACTGAGATGTGTGCATTTTTTCGGTAAATTGCATTGTTTTTCATCCAAATATTACTGAAAAATAATTTTTATAATTAAGAAAAATAATTTTGTTAATTTCAGAAATTACTAGAACTATTTTTTTCGGTAAACTGTAGAGGAAATACGATATAATTTACTGAAAAAAAATATATAAGTCTCATTTAACTTAAATGAGGTAAGGTCTCATATGATAATTTACTACTTTGTACAGTCCATACACTAGTATATAAGATGTAGGTTCGAGACCTTAAGGGGGCACCCTAGGGAAAATTTCCCACAAAGAAACTATTGTGAGGCTTGATTGAATCCATCACAATAGATCAGAAGGGGACGCCCCAACCAACTCAAATGTCCTGGTGCGGACTTACCTGTCCCCCTTTGGTTCATTCATACACTTACTCAAATAATTCATGTAATCGAAGACAGACAGACGAAATAAACCAATGTTTATCCTTCCCTAATAAAATGAAAGAGAACTACAATTAAAGCAATAAGTAAAGAAACTTTACCTCAGTTCCTAAGTCAATGAGGAATACCATCAAACAGTAACCAGGCGCAAAACTCCTCATCAACTCTCCTTCTCCTCCACAGTCACCATCTTCCTCCTCCCACTGGAACCCTTAGCATAATTCTTTCTGTGGAAGTTGATAAACAGCACGAAGAGCGACACGTTAAACACGGCATTGAAGACCCACCCCTTCATCCCCGAGCACCCACCACCGAAGAAATGAAGCCAGAGGAAAACCAGAGACACCACGAAACTGAACCCGAACTGCACAATCTGGCAATCGGTGACGACCCTCTTCCACCGGACCGACCACCTCCACCCCAAGCTACTCGATAGGTAGTACCCGTACATCAGCACGTGCACCGCCGCATTCGTCACCAGCGCCACCGGCACCAGCGATTGAGCCGTGGCCATCCAGACGTAGCACATGACCACCACCATGGCGTGGTGGTAGACGTGCAAGAAGGTGAGTCTCTTGTTCCCGACGATGACGAGGAGGGTGTCGACGAACTCATAGATCTTGGACATGTAGAAGACCTGCGCCCAGAAGAAGACGGGGCCGGAGGGTGGGGTGGCGGTGGGGAAGCAGAAGAGCCAGCGAGGGGAGGGCATCTGGGAGAGGGAGGAGAGGGTGCAGCCAAGGGCCATGGTGAGAGAGAGGAGGAGGAGGAGAAGGTTGTGGAGGGGGGAGAGGAGGCGGAGGAGAAAGGGGGAGGGGCGGGGGAAGGGGAGGAGACGGTGGTGGAGGAGGAAGGTGGTGGTGAGGTAGAGGAGCACGGTGGTGAAGAGGAAAAGCGGGGTGGCGCCGGTGGTTTGGTGGGGGGTCCACTGGAAAGTGGTTATGACTGGGTGGGTGACGAAGAGGAGGTGGAGGGTGGCGGAAAGACTGGTGGAGGCTGCCATTGGAGGAGGAGGAGGAGGACGACGACGACGACGAATCGGTCGGGTTGTGCTCTTCTGGGTTTCTAATGGTTGGATAATTGATGAAGGTTGTTATTGGCTGGTATTCATGTAATTATCTTCTGTTCTGAAGGGTAGTTTTGGAAGGAAGAGATTATTGAAAACCGTTTTTCCCTTTAATGGCGACATGGTCCGGTGCGAAATGCAAATAGAGTTTGATTCAGAAAAGTATTTTCGACACTATTTTATTTTTTGGGGGAACGTGCTTGGTATTAGTAGGTAGTAGTAGACATGGAAAACGGCCGCGAACCCCTTGTAGATCCGGGAGAGACAGATCTTGGGAAACTGCTTCTGTAGGAGTCCGAGGAAGGCCGGGAATCGCAAAGGAGACGGCGACGGCGTGGGCAGGGACGCGGGCGTTGAGGAAGCGGCCGCAAACCCCTTGCAGATCTGCTGAAGGCCTAGAACCTGACGAAGGGGACGGCGATGGCGCAGGCAGGGACGCGGGCGTTGAGAAAGCGACCGCGAACCCCTTGCAGATCTACAGAAGGCCTAGTACCTGACGAAGGGGACGGCGACGGCGCAGGCAGGGACGCGGGCGTTGAGGAAGTGACCGTGAACCCCTTGCAGATGTGAAGCAAAATCATTACAGATCGGATTTCCTGTAGGCGCGTACAGGCCATCTATATACTTTCCTCTCCAAGATCGACAAAATGGATCTGCAGACCTCGAGCCCTCCCCCACCTCTCGACTTCCCCACCGACAATGGCGGCGACCCCATATATACTAAAAAGTCGCCATACAAATATACAAGTATCATAGCAAAAAATACTAAAAACACCCATACACCCAACACTAAACACCACATCTAAATCAACCCGTTAACCCACAAAAATCCGACAATACCATCCCATATTTGCTCCAGAAGTCGTTGATGGTAAAAGGAGTCAAAACATTGCACATTACGCTCCAACCACACGTAGTAGACTATAGATGTCATCGAGATCAAGGTTGGTATGAGAGAGACAAGGAGTGAAGCACAAGAAATCTCAAGAGGATCCACTCCACTAAGCCTTCAAAATCTAACTAAATAGAGGACAACGCCAAAGAAAATATCTTCCTAGCGAAGGGACATTGCGTAAAGACATGTCAGGCATCCTCATATGCACATCAACACAAAAAGCATCATGAAACCATCACCATGCCAAATCTCCAAAGCCGATCCTGCATTTTGGTGTAGCCATACATAAGCATCCATAACATACAAACATGCCATGGAATAAAACTACAGAACCACACAACTGGCGCCCAAATCACCACGTCACTCCTAGATCGAATGGCCTCCCAGGTAGAGCTAGCTGAGAAACCCGCCAATGCCGACAACCAAGTCAAGGGGTCACGAGCAAAGTACAGGCAAACATGCGAGCGTAGCTGAATCAAACCATGCCAAATCCACAATGGGAATCTAACAAGAGGGACCTCTCAGAAGTCATGATGGCAAAGGTGTTTAGACCACATCCAATGCACCCAAAGCGCATCTCGTTGGGATGATAACTGCCATAGGTAATTAAGTTGACCAACCACATTGCACTCTATAGGTCGTCGAATCTCCAAATCGCCCTGCTATTGAGGCTGGCATCAAGTACTCCACGCAACCACAAGCACCTTCCTATCCTTCTAGAGGAAGTGAAGGAATATCGCATCAATGTCCTTAAGAATAACATCTAGCAACTTAAAAACTAAGGTCCAATGTAAGAGTAACGATCCAAGAATGGATCAGATAAGTTGACAACGACCTGCAAACGCAAGCCATCGTCGCTTCCAACCATCCAACTGGGTCCTCATACAAGATAGAAGGGTCAAGCAATACTTCTTGGACAATCTCTTAGTTATCTACGGAAGGCCTAGATACATAAGTGGCAATCCCACCTCCTAAAGACTAAGGATGTGGGCGATCTCATCAAATTTTCCCCAAGCGCCACCGAAGACCACCACACTCTTGTGGGTACTGATGTGAAGTCCAGAATATCGTGAGAAATTACTCATAACATCCCAGATGCCATGAGCGTTTTCCATGTACGTCTTCCCAAAAATAAGGACATCATCCACATATAACAGATGGGATACCTTGACGGAAGTGTACTGAAGTTGCTCAACCTTTCCATGTTCCACCGCACACTCTAGCAATTGGGAGAAAGCCTCCATTCCCAGAATAAAGAGCAAAAGGGCAATGAGATCTCCTTGTCTCAGCCTATTTGAAGTAGTAAAAGGCGATGATAAGCAACCATTGACACCAACTGAAAATGAAGCACTAACCATTGACGAAACAAACTTCCTCCAGTGAGTGTTGAAACCCATTTGGGCCAGAACGTCCATAAGAAAAACCACCTCACAAAATCATAAGCCTTCTTCAGATCAACCTTACACAACAACTGTACTTGCCCTGTCGACCGATGGAACCAACTGACAAGCTTGTGAGCCATAAGTATGGCATCCGTGATAGCACACCCAAGAATAAAAGCACATTGTGCCTCACCAAGCAGACTTGGTAGAAGCGGTTTCAACCTACTAGCCAAGAGTCTTGATAGAATCCTATACAAGACATTACATAACGAAATCGACCTAAAATCTGAGAAGGTGGTCGGAGCAGCAGTCTTGGAAGTAAACTTCAGTGTGGTATGGTTCACAAACCTGAGAAGTTTTCCAACACGAACGAAGTGATTGATGCCACTCAACAAATCACCCTTAATAATAGTCCATGATGCACAGAAGAAAGCCACAATAAAGCCATCTGGCCCCGGTGCCTTATCAATATCCATGTCCAAAACAATACAACGTACGTCCTCCACAGCAGCTTGAACAATCAACATACAATTGTCATCCCTAGAGATACGCCTCCGTAGTAGCCTAAGGGAAGAGGAATATTGGTACCTTGAGCATTCAATAGTTTTTCCAAGAAGGAGCACACAGCCAACGAGAGCTAACTCTGCTCAAGGAGGACATCCCAATCATCGACAACCAACCAAATCTCATTCCACGCTTGACACACCAAGAGGGACTAAAAGAGGAATGAAGAATTAGAATCTCCTTCCTTCAACCAAGTCACCCGAGATTGTTGTTGGAGAACCTTTTCCTCGTGCTCGAGAGCCTTCCAAAGACAATCCCAAAGCATCCTCTCCCAATAACAAACAAGACCCACCTCACCATCTTGTTGGTCAGTAGTAACTTTGAGCTCCTCCAATTGAGTCCGAATCATAGCTACCTCCCTAGAAGCATCACCATAATTCTCCTTCACCCATTTAGCTAAACAACAATGCACCGAAGCAAGCTTCTTCACCAGTCTAAACATAGGATTACCTTGAATCCTAACAGCCCAAGCCTCACGAACCACATCTAGGAAGGTTTGATGTTGGGTCCAATGGTTGAAAATTTTGAAAGATTTCAGCATGCCAAGGCTACGCTCACCAATTGAAATCGAGATAGGTGTATGATCGCACGCTTCCCGATCCTCCACCTGGCCAAAACAATTAGGGAACAATGTAAGTCAATCGACTGAAATGAACACCCAGTCAAGCCTTGAACACATCACCTGTCGACCATTATACCCATGCCACATAAAAATCCCTCCAACCATAGGCAGCTCAAAGAGCTCTTTATGTTCACAATATGTAATAAATGCAATCATGGCCAACAGGAGAGGAGTACTCGCCCCTAAACGCTCCCCCATCCTCCGAACACAGTTGAAGTCACCACATACCAACCATGGTAGATCATTGTGCCTATGCTTGAATGTAGACCATAACGGCACCCTCTCTGGAAGTCGATTTTTGACATGCACCGTCACTAATAAGAACTCCCTATCCTAGAACTTCACACTAACATCAACAGCCTGCACCATCTCCGAAAGCTTAGTAATACCAACATCAAGATGATTCCACTGAATAAGGATCTTACCCCGAGGCCCACAGTCAAGGTTGTGCAAGACCAACGCATTAGGCCACACCTCCCTTGCAAAATGGACTATCGACTCCTCAAATTTTCAATTTATGCTCCAAAACACATACCACATGATAATCTCCTTTCCTAATTTTCTCAGCTAATATCAGCCGACAGCCACCTGAATTGGGCCCCCAAACATTCACACCATCACTCTCATTTAGAGATATCAGGAGGAAGATCCCCACCCGCTCCCATGTCCAAACTTCGCAACATCAAAGGTCGATCATTAAGCAGACCAAAACAGTCACCCTTTCCAATTTCAACTCGACTCACATCCCCATCCATTTCCACCACCCGACCAGTCGAAGAGGAAGCCCTCCCCTAGTCCTTGCGCTTCACCAGTTGAAAATCATGTCCAAGGTCCAGTCTTAGTCGTCACCCCAAAGTTCCCAGTAACATCCTTCATAGGATCATTAGGACCATCGACAACTTCTTTCAATGACACTTGGTCCCTATTCAAAGAACGATGCACCACTAGTAGGGCAACCTTACTCTCAAGAGAACAAGCCTTTTCATCATGCGTAAAGCTTTCGCACTATCGACACGGCCTTGGATGCCATTCATAATCCACCTTAATCTCTTTCATCATCCCTGAATTGTGGTTCACCATCGGAATGGCCTCCAAGAAGTAAAAATCCAACCTGACTACACACACTCGCGCATAATTCACCCTACTGGCATCAGCAATAGACTCATCCATCATAATAGGTTTACCAAGTACACTGGCAAATTTACTTAACATAGACTTCGACCAGAATTTAAGAGGCAAAGACGACAGCTGAATCCAAATCGAAAGCACCTTTAAAGGATCCAATTCAAACCGAGAGTCCAACCCCCATAACTTCAGCACCAAGGGTCGTCCCATGATGAACCAAGGGCCCCCTTCCAACACACAGTTAAGGTCTCCTAGGTTTGTAGATTGAAAGAGAAAAAAGCCATTTCCCCTTGATTTAGTATCAATCCTACCAGAAAGACCTTACAACCAACTAAGATTCGACGGCAAACCCCTACCAACTAAATTTTCACTAATCACGAACCTCATCAACACATTCTGCCAACAACCAAGTGCTTCTTGGATGTTGTCGTCCTCAAACCCAACCCCCAAACAATTGCCCATCCTAATTGAAGCTTCCTTAGTGAGCGACTGCGCCCTATGATCACCCTGACCATCTTCCCAACCCGACATCATATTAGCACGACGTGGTCCTTGAGACATCGATTGCTTGCACGAAAACCACCTCGAAAACGAATGCTCAGGACAAGATGTTGCAGGGAAGCAACCTCCTTAACAGAAGAGTGAGAAGAAGTATTGGAGGAGTCCTGCTCATCTCCCTCAACTAGATCCACAAACTGCGTACCATCCTCCAACACACCAACACCCAACAACTCCGAAAATTCATCCACCTTGCTTCCAGCTTCCACCCTACTTGGCATTGACATACCCAGGATACACCCTACATAGCCTGAGACCCGCGAATCTACCGCCTGACTGCCATGCAGGTCAACAGTCCCTTCTCGATTCAAACACTCAGCATTGGTGCTAATATCTTTCACCAACCCCATGCCTGCAAACCCAAACAAATCAACAAGACATGAGACACCATCATCACTGTTAGAGTAATATAGTGACAAATATAAGCATACAGAAGAAGAGAAGAAGAATAATGACACCAGATTTACGTGGTTCACTCCAATACGGAGCTACGTCCACGGGCAGCAGCTGATCTAGCACTTTTATTCATATTTCAGGAATACAAATGGTGGAGGTGGTGGAAGAACAACCACACAATTTCAGACTGTTGTTTTCACTTCTTGTCTCTTCACAAGAACAAGTCCCTCTTTTTATACTAGAACCACCCAGACCTTGTGAATAATCAACATTAAACATAATGGATTAAACACAGGAGAGTTACGTGCCTGTGTAACTCGTCGATTCCCAAAACGGACGAAACAGTCGTCCGTTCAGCTGTGACGATCCGCCTCCTCTCTCCACACATGAGCTTCTGAGCATTCCACTGAGCTCGTGAGTTGAACAGACAGTGCAGGGAGCAGGAAAGGTCGTCCTTCGGATGCGGGTCGGATGCGGGAGAGAAACGGTCGTCCAAGGAATGAAGCCTTTAATGGCCTTCGGAGGAGAAACGGACGTCGTGTACCTGAGCGGCTGTAACGGGCGACACTTCCTTTCATCTTCAGCAGGCGAAGCGTCGTCGATTGCAGGAGTTGCGGGAGCTACGCAGTGGAAGCCCTCGCGCAGTCGGGAGGAAGAAGACGCGTCAACAGTGCGTCCCCCTTCTTTTTTTTTTTATTTAAGCAGACGGGCCGAGCAAACGGGCCTCAGCCCATTACTTAAGTCATTTAACAATCTCCACCTTGACTTAAGTCTTCAGATGATACTGCTGCTGCCAGGACCTCGTAAGGTACTTCAGAAATTGCTATAAACATTTAGCAAGTCTAAACAGTGTAGGAACTTGCTCTTAGTCACGGACTTAGTAAACATATCTGCTGGATTATGTTCTGTACTAACTTTCTGAATGTTAATTCTTTGTTCAGCCCGAATAAAATGATATCTCACGTCTATATGCTTTGTTCGATCATGATATACATGATCTTTGGCTAAGCA
>JAMKQA010011365.1:0-14585 GCA_024699735.1 Posidonia australis
AAACCCTAATTAAAGTGAAAATCCATTGAAAACCTTAATTAATAAAAATTCAAAATCTTAATTAATCCAGAAACCCAAATAAACACAAAAATCCCAATTAATAAATAAATAAACCCTAATTAATCCAAAAATCCATAAATATCTATTTTGCCGATTTCATTGGGCCCGTGGGCATTCGACAAATGGGTGCTAGAATCTTTGGAATGCTGTCCAAGATTTGATTGGCAATAGAGTCATTGTCATCAATTCACAGGAGGCAGCACATACACTAGCACAAACACATGCACGTGCACACCTTAGAGAAGTCCACGTCACCCTGTCTGAGTAGGCAAGCTCTGAAGATGCTGGAACTTCAGGGGTTTATCTCCTCTCTCCCGATTCTTGCTCGAGGGGTTCATCTAATCTCATTGGCTTTGTTCCTCCTCCTACCCTCTACCAATTCCATCCGACGTCACTTGCATGTGCCACTCTTGTTCCTATTTCTCCACGGGGAGCATAGCCAAAAATGTGCCAGTTTGCCGCACATTGATTTGACCATGCACATGCAAATACCTTAGATCTAGCAAGAGACAGCAATCATAGTGAGTGTCAACTCCAACAACACATACAGTTCCCATTGACATTAACAGATTCAATGGTTTCAACGGCAGACGTAGTTTTAACAATAGTTCCAGCAGCTTTAGACACACTTTCCCTAATTCTAGTTTTCGGCAGCACTGCCAGATTAGCCAGTGACTCCAACAGTATTAATAAAATAGTGGTGGCGAGGATTGGAGCTGTATCCTTTCCCTTTGTTTGTTTACTTTGTTGTTTTTTCTTGTGTCGTCTTCATATATCAAAAAACATAAAAATAAAAAAAGCACAAAAAGCTGCAAAAAAAAAAAACAACAACAAAAATAGTTTGCTTGCTATCAACTTTGCCCAATGGCGAAAATCGGAAAGCTTAGCTACATCAGAATGGATTGTCCATCCTCAACGAGCACTACCTAGATGACCAAGCAAGCAAGGGAGCCACCATATATGAAAGCCAGACAAAATGTCAAAACTCTGTAGGGACCCCACACCTCCAAGAGGGAGATAAAATGCTAGGATGACTGAATGAGTAAGTCTGAAAGAAAATTTATATTTGCATGGGCATAAAAGAGTAGAGAAGACAGAAGGCGAAGACAAAAGTCAGTCCAAGAGCGAGAGGCGTGCGTTGTAGCTCTACCCTAACCATTACCTTCGAGAGGAGATGGAGCATGTGCTTGGTAAGTTACACCTTTGAAGGACTGACCCTCCCCCTTACAGTAAAGGCCTCTAGAACAGACCAGGCGCCTGTTACCTCCAAGTCAGGGTTAGGGCAAAGCTATGCATCTATTAGGGAGCAAAAGAAAGTTAATAATATATATAAAAATAAAGTAGGTACAGGACCCCAAATAGTTTGACATGAAACTTAGTCCATTACACTACCTTATATAATGAGTTTGAGTGCCACCATTTACCTATCAAGAGCCACCTACAGCTTGTGAGTCTCTGTAGGGTCAATCGAGTTGAAGGCATCCTCCTCCTTGAATAAGCATACAACTTTCCAGCTTAACTGAGGGCAAACAAACAGTCAAACTAAACAAGCAAACAACCTAAACAATGAACACAGCAAACAAGCAAAACATCAAACACATATAATAAGCAACAAAAATCGCACCTGATCAATAAAACATACATTTCTTGATCAAACAATAAAGTTACTCTTGAACAATTAATCTGCTTGCTTACAATAACAAAATCCACTGCAATAATCATTGTCACCACAATTTTTCTTGCTTGAGTCTCTTTACTTGCATGTCGCATTACTCTATAGGATCTCATCGAGTGCCTTGAACTAGGGGCATTTTAGCTACTCTTTGCTCAAAGCACACATATAGCAGGGACACCTGTCAACACACGGGCTACACAGAATCAATAACACGACAATGATCTCCCTACAGCTGTTCAAGTATTACAAACACTATATGGGGAATACCTGACAATAACACAACCAAGTACAGGTTTACAGTTAGAACACAATGGCTAAATAAGCAGTCGGAAAGAACATAGCCCTAACATGCCAGTGAGAGACAAACCACAATTTCATTCGAGGCCCATTCCAAGTTATCACAATTCATCCTACCATCCAAGTACAATTCAAAACAATGATTGAATATACATACCACCAATCAGTAAACAATTGTGTCACTTGCCTCGACCAGTGTTAGTTTCAATCGTTCCAGTGATCTGGAGTACATCTATAGTAGCAACCTGGCTTCCAAGACTCCATATTCAAGTGGTGCCCAACACTTCTTATGGCAACTCAGTTTGATTCCAAGGGCATGTTAGTTGCTTTTGGTCAAGACCCACACATTAGCCGCTCGACAAAACACCAACTCACTATGCAACAAATATAACATCTAGACCAGAGTCTTCGACTAGGGGCATGCAAGCTACTCTATGGAAAGGAGAGCTATTTCGAGAACGCTTGGCACAAATTATACCCCCAGGATGATAGTCAAGCACACATTCTTTTAGAGAAGCGTCATTCGTCACATAACGATTATGATTCCTACAAAGCCACGACTATAGCCTGTCACTACCAACAAGTCAAGCTTTAAGCCTGGAGCATCATCGGTAGGTTACAAACACTCTGAATCCTTGATGGCGTTGGGCATAGACAACTAATTCCCAACTACCTCATCTGATATCCCACACTACAGCAATGATACAAAGTGCACTTGTACTCACAAACATGATCTCCTTGGCAATCTCATTTGGCTAAACATGTAGCCAGACCCCTTACATCCTTGTTTTTTGGTCTTCTTGTGGCAACTCACCTTGGTACTAGGGACATTTGTTTTGCCCTAGTACCTCTCGAGTTGTCATTTCCAACTTCATCATCATTCCTTGATACCAATGACATGTTGGCCACCTTGGGGCATTCCATGATATTAGGGGCATGTTAGCTGCCCTCGAGTATCTTTTCTTGATGCCAAGGTCATGTTAGTTATCCTTTGGTCTCTTCCTATATCTACCATGTTTTTCACCCTGCTCAGGAGTCTATCATTGATCTTATTTCAGTTGGCAAGCTTCACATTAGCTCTATTGTTAGACTCTTTCTAGTCAGACGAGTCTAGTTTCCATCTTCTTCTAGGCTTCGGACGAAGTCTAGATGTCCCATCCTATGTTCGCTCCTGATGGACAAATCTAGGTTCCACCTCTTTTGTTCGACTTGCACCGAACGGACAAGATCTTTCCTTTCCTGGATTTCTATTCTAGACGGACGAAGTCCTTGTCTTCCTAGTTCCCGTTCTGAGAGGGTGAAACTCAAAGAAACTTTTTTTACTTCGCTCTTGACGAATGAAGTCCTTGTCTTCTTGGTTCCCGTTCTAAGATTACGGAGCTCAAAAACACTATTTTTTTCGACTTCACACCGAACGGAAGTCCTTGTCTTCTTGGTTCCCATTCCGAGAGGACGGAGCTCAGAGACATTTGTTTTCTTGACTTTGCTTCGAACGGACGAAGTCCTTGTCTTCTTGGTTCTTGTTCCAAGTGAACGGAGCTTAGAGACACTTTTTTTTGACTTCGGTCCGGATGGACAAAGTCCTTGTCTTCCTAGTTCCCATTCCAAGAGGACGGAACTCAAAGACACTTCCTTTTTGACTCTACTCTAGACAGACGAAGTCCTTATCTTCTTGGTTCCCGTTCTAAGAGGATGGAGCTTAGAGACACTTGATTTTTGACTTTGCTCTAGATGGATGAAGTCCTTGTCTTCTTGGTTCCCATTCCGAGAGGATGGAGCTCAGAGACACTTTTTTTGACTTCGCTTTAGACGAACGAAGTCCGTATCTTCCTGATTCTTGTTTCGAGAGGGTGGAACTCAAAGACACTTCTTTTCAACTTCGCTTCAAATGGACAAAGTCCTTGTCTTCTTAGTTTCCGTTCCTAGAGAACGAAGCTTAAAGACACTTCTTTTTCGACTTCGTTCCGAACAGACGAAGTCCTTGTCTTCCTGGTTCCCGTTCTGAAAGGACGAAACTCAAGGACACTTCGTTCTCAACTTCGCTCTGGACGAATGAAGTCCTTGTCTTCTTGGTTCCTGTTCCGAGAAGACGGAGCTCAGAGACACTTTCTTTTGACTTTGCTCTGGATGAATGAAGTCTTTGTCTTCTTGGTTCCTATTTCAAGAGGACGAAACTCAAAGACACTTCTTTTTTGACTTCACTTTTGATGGACGAAGTCCTTGTCTTCTTGGCTCTTGTTTCGTGGGGGTAGAACTCAAAGACACTTCTTTTTAAACTTTACTCTAGACAGTCGAAGTCTTTGTCTTCCTAACTCCCGTTCCAAGAGGGTGGAACTCAAAGACACTTCTTTTCTGACTTCACTACAGATGAACAAAGTCCTTGTCTTCTTGGTTCCCATTCCGAAAAGGCAGAACTCAAAGACACTTTTTTACCGACTTCGCTCCAGACAGACGAAGTCCATGTCTTCCTGGTTCCCGTTTTAAGGGGGTGGAACTCAAAAGACACTTCTTTTTCAACTTTGCTCTAGAGAGACGAAGTCCTTGTCTTCCTAGTTCCCGTTCCAAGAGGGTGGAACTCAAAGATACTTCTTTTTCAACTTCACTCTTGATGGACGAAGTCCTTGTCTTCCTGGTTCCCATTCTGAAAGGGTGGAATTGAAAGACAATTCTTTGTCGACTTCGCTATGGATGGACGAAGTCCTTGTCTTCCTGGTTCTCGTTCTAAAAGGGAGGAACTCAAAGATACTTCTTTGTCGACTTCACTCCGGACAAACAATGTTCTTGTCTTCCTGGTTCCCGTTCCGAGGAGGCGAAACTCAAAAACACTTCTTTTTCGACTTCACTTTGGACGGACGAAGTCTTTATCTTCGTGGTTCCCGTTTCGAGAGGACGGGACTCAAAGACATTTCTTTTTGGCTTTGCTTTGGACAAATGAAGTCTTTGTCTTCTTGTTTCCCATTCCAAATGGGTGGGACTCAAAGACATTTCTTTTTGGACTTCATTTTGGATGGGCGAAGTCCTCTTCTTAGTTTTATGTTCTGAACGGGCAGAATCCAGAAACACTTTCTTTTGTCTTTGCTCTTGATGGATGAAGTCTTTTCCTCTTGTTTCTTTGTACTAAACGGGCAAAGTTCAGTTAAATCTCTTTTTAAGCTAGTAGCCGACACTACCCAGTTAACAACCATTATATTGTCTAAAGTGGGCTGACAACCAAAATTGTCTGGTGATGAGTCTAACAATTTATCATGCCCCCTTTTTGTTGGTCAGCAAGCACCATGAGTCTTGTGTGGTGTCTTCTCAACAAGTGTGATAGCCATTTGTGTCCTTTCCGAGCTAATTGGTCGTCAACTTGTCATCCTGCATCATGTATTGCATGCTTCATTCATCAACATGCATCATGCATGGCAAGCATCATTCATCAGCATGCATCATCATTCATCAACATGACATCAGCATAACATGCCATTGCATCACATCCTACTACACTTCACTGTACGACTTCACATTCAACACAGACATCAATGTCATCATTATATCATCGCATTAATGGTACATATTGTTTACATTCTTATTAACAGCTAACTCCATGTAACGACCTAGGTTTTAAGAATGCTGCTTTGGCCAGATAATTAAGGTGAATTCAGGCATGTTAGGCTTTGGGGGTCCCAATGCCTAATGTGGGACACGTTCTCAATGGTGTTTGATGCTTGGATTGTGGGTTTCTGACCTTTTGGCGTGGTGTGGTTCGGGTGCTGTGTTGGCCCTCATAGGAGTTTTGTGGTTTTCTCCTAGGCTGTGGAGGTTTGGTGGTTGGTCCCTAGTGGCACGAGTCACGTGGACGTGGAAGGTCGCGTGGTTTGGTTTCGTGCTTGCGGTATCCTTTCTTTCCTTCCCTTCTTTCTCTTTTCTTTCCTTCTTTCCTTCTCTTTCCCGGGCCCCACCCCCACGTGCCTCTTCTTCTTCTCCTCCTCCTCCTCCTTCTTCTTCCTAGTTACGGCTGAGAGATGGGGGGGAGGGAGATCAAAGAGAGAGGGAGACGAGAGGAGGAGAGCAGAGAGAGGAGAGAGATGCTCGAAAGAGGGCTGACAGAGAAGGAGGAGGGTTGTCGCCGTTGTGCTACCACTGTCGTCCAGCCTACCGCCGCCTCGCTACCGTTGTCGGGAGGAGGAGGAGAGGTCCTGCTCATGGCTGGGAGGAGGTACCACGTCTCATCGTCGTGCGCCGTCGTTTCGCCGTTCGTCGCTGTCACGTCTTCGGAGGAGGTACACACCCTGTAGATTTTATTTTGATTCCAAATTTGAACCATAGGTGCATGTTAGTGTGTTGGTAATTTTAGTAAATTTTATAGGATTTGTTGTGGCATTTATAGCCATTTATGGTGGTTGTTGGATATTGGGTCATTTTGACCTCTTTGTGTTTGGAAATTCATATCTCCTTATGTGGTGAATGGATTTTAGTTTTGTTTATTGGGTTTTGGAGTAGACTCAAGGGTCTACCCCATATGTTTTATTGGAAATTTTTGGTGTTTGTTTGGGGGTCCGGTTGGAGCTCCCACTTCAGGGGAATTTGGGTCCCCTTCTCCGATTGTCTGAATTCTGACAGAAAATTGGGGGCACGGGCTGATTGCGCGGTCCACATGCGTCGGTTCATCAGTGACTCTGGCCCCTAGTCCATGCTCTATTAGCATTTAAACGAGAGTGCCAAGGGCGCGGGCCAGGCACGCGCTCCACCTGCGTGGGTCGACCAAGGCTTTGGGGTGTTTTCCAAGGCTTTATTGGAACAAATGATTAAGATAACCATTAAAATAATTGTAGGATTTGTCTAAAATGAATTAGCAAGATTCCACTTGGGGTGTGGGTAGAATAAAAGACGATATGATTTAGAAATAATAGGTTCTATCCCCAAATGGTTTAGATTAAACTTTAAGGATAATGATAGCGTCCCTAGGTCTAGGATTTGTATGGTTTTGTGTGCGATGCACTAAATGGAGTATTCAGTGGCACTGTTCCAGGTATTTGAGCCGATCTGGCTATGCTCCCGAGGGACACGAGCCAGCAGGTGTCTTACACTTGGTACCAGAGCGCAGAGTTCGGGTTGTGTTAGTTTTGCTGTTGGTGTTTTCTTGGGCTGTGGTCGTGGGTAGAGCGTGGTGCTTGTGAACCCAGACACTCCCAAGGTGCTTTTGCTTGGGCCTGATAGGAGAGCTGTCGAGGCTGTATTTTGTTTGTGGTTTCTCAGCCTTTGGTTTCTGTGTCGCTGTTGAGCACAATGTTGCTTGAGTTTTAAAGGACATTTAATGATTTTGAAAAGGTTTTCCAAAAGAGAGTTTTATAAAGAGAAAAGTGCAGATTTGAAAATGGTTTTGGAAAGAGTTTTCCCGTGTTTCTGTTTGCGTTAGGGGCTGAGATACCTGAGGCTGAGATTTGTTGGGTCATGGAGGTATGATACTCCTTGACTATTGTTTCGAGGCTAGGGTTGTGGTCCATGGGTTGAGGTGTTTCATGGTATGACAGGGAGGTATGATACTCCTGTTGTTGCTGTAAGCACTGAGGCTCGGGTGTTATTGGGTGTGGAGGTATGAGACTCCTTCCTGAGCACCGTGTGGAGGGCACCGTGAGGAGGCGTACCCTGTGGTGGCCAGTGCGGGTGGGACGCGCGCCCCATAGCTGGTAGCGTCCTAAGAGACAAGACTGCCTTCCCAAGGAGGGGTTTACTTTATTGAGGGTTCTCCAGGCTGGAGAATCACGGGACGACGCGACTCCTGCATAGGGTGGCATGTCGTGGTAGTGCAGACACCATGGTCGCTCCTCGGTGGACTGCTTGTGGTCAGTGTTGTTTGCTTGGCGTCGGGTAGTTTGACACACTATTTGTACTTGTGTTTGTGTTTGTACGGAGTCCTGGTTTGGAAAGTCAGGCTCTCGGCCTAAAGGAGGCTGTGGTTTTGGCACCTGTTGAGGCACAGTGTTAGGGAGCAATGTCTCCACTGTTTTGGGAGCAGAGGCTCCGTGGCGTAGCATGTGTTTGGGTCCAGAGAGGACCAGGAGGTATATAGCAGAGTCTCTATTTTTGTACTTTTGGTATTGTTTTGGGCTTGAGATGGTGAGAGTAGCTTTCTCGGGCATGCATAAAAGGTTTTAAAAGTGCACGCACATGGTTTTGCAAAGGAAAAGAAAAGAATGGTTTTAAAGGCATGGTTTTGTGATTATTTGGCCTACTGGGCAGGGGTACACTACCTGGTTTGGTGTTGTGGCATCCGAGAGGGATGTCAGTGCTTGTGTGCTGGGCATCTATAGATTGCCCTTTTGGTTTGTCGGTATCCAAGTGTGATGCCTGTGCTTGGTTGCCCTGGCATAGGTTGCCGAGTTTGTAGGTGGGGTGCATGCTGGGTGTCCGTTGAGTGGTCACTCATGTGTGCTTTGTTTTGTGTGTTTTTGGCAGGTACAGGATAGTAGTTGTTGATTGCTAGTGCATATAGGAGGAGTCACGCCACCACACATCAGGGATCCAGGTGAGTGTTAGTTAGTTTATTTCTGTTGTTTATTATTTTTATTTCCTATTGAGAGTACTTAGCCTTAGTTACATCATTAGTGTAATTGTTGGTTAATAATAAAGATAAAATAAATAATTAAATGAAAATTTATAGCTAGGTTTTATGGTAGCGACTTGGGGGTCGTTACACTCCATTTTCCCACGATAATGGACGAGGTGTCGTTTGTCAACCCTAAGCATCGGTCTTGGTTCCCTCTGTCCCTTGATCTCACTCAGAGAGGGGCATCTGTAGACACCCTGGATTTTACAAGTGAGCACGAGTAGATTTTGGAGGAGAGATTTGACTTGCGATAGTGATGGAACTCTTACTTTTCCTTGAATACCCCTTCACTTAACCCAAAATACTACCAAATATCCCAAAAATACCTAAATCACCTAAGCCTTATTCCCAACAAATCCATAATCACCTAGTGGTCCCAAAGGTCAGAGTGCAAGCCTAGAATCTGGCTAATTGGTTCTTTGACGGGTCATGCAAGAATTTGTAGTGAACAATAGTGGCGGATGGATCTAACAGTTTTAAACACCGAATCCATTCGATGGATGAAGGCAGTGAGAATAGCTGACGAAGTGCCCTATTTCAGTACAAAGTGATACAAATGTCCTTCTCACTGCTTAATCTCCTGTTTCTCAATCGCTAACGATCAAGATTGATTTGTGGTGTGCTCTGGGACTTCCAAAGACCATTGTGCCCCTGGTTAAACGTCGAATTCACCTAAGGAGGCCATCGAGACCCATCACTTCCATCCACTGGAGATCGTTACACATGCTTGGCTCTGATCCAAAGCTCTGGCCTATTTAAACCCCTTTGCGCCACGCATGAGGGGGTATCTCCTTTATCGCCATTGTTTTTGTCCAACCAGCTCTAGGCTCTAGCTCTCCAGATTTCCGACGAGGAACCCCTCCTCTGTCGACACAACTTGAGCCTTGAAGAGCTTTCTTGTGTTCCTCGATGCATCACAGGTAAGCCTCTAACTCTCCTCCATTTCTATTTATGCCTTGTGTGAGTCATTGGGCATCGGATTTTGGTGCTTGATCCCTCTCCTTCTCTAGCAGTCACTGAAGTTAACAATGACGAGGAGCTTCTCCCCTCCAAACATGCTCGAAGCCGAAGGCAAGGATTGTGAGCCTTGCGACCTTTGTAGGCATGCCTCGAAGGTTCCCCTTTCCCTTTTCTCCATCATCATCTGCTAAACAACGTGGCTCATCAAAGTTTTGTCGACACTGGCAGTTCAAGCCTGAGAAAGATAATTCAATGTGTTTTCTTTGTCAAAATCCCTGCTTGTGCATCCTCCTTGCCTCCTCTACCTCTCTAGAGTCTGGATAGAGCTCGTCGACCTTAAATGAGGGCAATCGACGTTCATGTTGGTAAGATAGATTGGTTTGAATGCTTGATTTTGTTCTTCCTCTTTCAATCTTGCTTTTCTGACACCGCTTTTTCAATTCTCGTGCCTCCTTAATCCTCCATGAGGCTCGCCAGTGTCCCTCCATAGTTGACCAGTGCTTCTGTCAACAAGCTAGGTGAGGGAAGTGATCGAGAATGTCGTCCGGTGATCTGATTGCATGGAGGAGACCCTCTTGATCTAGGCTTGCTTCCTAGGTGCCTAAATCCCTCTTCTTTGCCTCATCATGGCTCCGTTGATCTCAACGTCCTCGGTCAAGGCCGACCAACGTGTTCTCCATTGAGATCGATGGGGAACAGAATCCAGAAAACCATTTCTCCATCTGAATGTATGAATGAACTCCCCTTGCATTCCTCTTGCTTCTTTGACCAAGCATCAAGCCTTCCGACTCCATCCAGTGAAGATTTCAACTAGAGCTTGTCGTCTGTGCTAGTGAACGGTCATGCAAATCTTGATGACAGAGCAGGCTAGCGAACAATCTCAACGAGAGGAGCTGGTAGTTACAGGCGATGATTTCTGCAAGCGGTTACAGCTAATGGATTCTATTGGCAAAAATCATCAACGTAGGACCCAAAGTCCAGGTAGTTACAAAACCATTTATTTGTTTCTTGATTTTGCTTTCCTTTGATTTCGTGGTCTTGGTTTGACTTCTAGAGTCAACCTTATTTACTCCTATCCACCTATCTCCTTAAGGTGTATATTGATTGGCATAATTTGCCTACATTGTCCTCCTCGAGTCAGATTTACCACTTTTCACATTGTTTCATGTTTTTCTTGGATTTTCATAGTTTTGTTTTGTGTTGGATTTCTATCGTCCAAGGGTTTACATTAACAGACATGAAAGTGCCGACATTGACCTAAATGTGGATTATTTTCTTCTTTTGACTTTCACGAATATTTTATATTTTCCAATGCTTTGCATGAGTTTTCTCTTTGAATGCTTTTGGTTTACTTGATTTTTCCCAT
The DNA here is from genome assembly GCA_024699735.1 of Posidonia australis. Lineage (NCBI taxonomy): Eukaryota > Viridiplantae > Streptophyta > Magnoliopsida > Alismatales > Posidoniaceae > Posidonia > Posidonia australis. The sequence goes on from JAMKQA010011365.1 coordinate 10,948, forward strand.
CGCCTTAGGGCGTACATTAAGTGGCATTCTCAATGTATACATTGTCCCTTAGATTATTTTCCTTACCTTTTTTCCTTTATTCATTTTCTCGTGGAGTTTTTGTGTCAGGTTCTCACATTCACATTAAGCATACACATTAGAAGTAGATAAGCATGCACACAAATAGTTCATGACCAAGCGGTTAACCTAGAATGACTGATTTCTCAGGCATATGGGGGTGCCTAACAACTTCCCCATGCGTAACAAGAATCCTTACCCTTTCTTGGCTCACAATAATTTGCATGCTGCATCCATTAGGTATGGAGCACATATGTGTTCATTTGCATTGTTTTTTTTGCATTTTATTGTCAATTTTGCTTGTCTTTCCATTAAAAGATTAGGTGGCGACTCCTTTTCCTTATCCTTTCCTTTGCCTTTGTTTGGTGTTTTCGAGTCGAGTGTCTTTCCTCGGATTCATCATCTTTGCTGTGACTATATCAGAATTCTTTGTGTGATTCCATGCACGAGGAGTAATGCAAGTTCCATCAACATGGTCACAACTACTTTTCCTTTTCTTCGCTCGAGCTCTTCGTCTATGTCCTCGGCCAACGCTACCAACTGTTCTTGGAATAAAACCTCCAGATCACTAAGCATGTTGTCTACTTGTGCTTCTATTGCGTCCCCCTCCTCCATATCAGAGGCGAAGTCTACATTGTAAGCATTGGTGGTCTCTTGCGTTTCTGGCTCAACGACCTCTTTGCTTTTGATGGCCCTTCGCATCATTAACTGCATTGGAGATTGGGGGACAAGTGCTGGAGAGTGTGTTTGCTGGATCCAAAGTAGAACATATGCAACCATCAATTGTACTGGCTGAACCAATGGCTAGATAGCTGTGCTTACTAGTGCGCCTTTCGGTGAGATATGTTGTAGACTTGCAAATGGTGTTGTGCGGGGTGATAATGAAATCAAACTTGCTGAGGCCAATGGATGATGAGCCAGAGATACCACTGGTGTTGTTGGAGATGCTAGCTGGGCTTTGAGAGTGGTTAACACGACTGACTACACCCCTAGCAAAGTTGATAGTGGTGTGGAAACTACTGGCCTCGCAAATGTCCCTACAGGTGGTGCTATTTGGGTAGTGTACTGACCGAAAGCTTTTATGTCCACTGACTGAGAGGTTGGCAAGGCTGCAAATGGATCTTCCATTGTCAAAGCTGTTGTGGAAGTTGCAGAGCAATCTATTGCTGAATTTGTAGATGGCAGTGCAAGTCTAACTAACTGTAGATACCTCGATTTTGAGGCGGCCCATTGATGAATCCAGAGGTGATGAATTCACATCTTGCTCAAAGGCCTCCAAATGCATCAAACCAACCTAGAGCCATAGGTTAGAATCTGACACATTTGGATAACATACCAATTTGGAGAACCTAACTAGCACACCTAACTAGCGCACCATAAAGGCACACCTAACTGGTGCACTAGTCTGGTGCACCAATCAGGCGCACTTCATTGCCACATGCTAGTGGCACACAACCATGATTTTCAGGTCACCATCCACTGTAATCCAGTCGCTCTTCCCCTCCACGATCAGCGATCTAGTTGTCGACAGCCTCCGAGATTGACAGCGTTGATTCCTCCATCAGCGTAAATCTTAGCACGATCTCGGGTCAAGACCTAATAGGCCCTCGAGCCCGTGTGCTAGCATATAAAGGAAGCCACAAAAGACTTTTAGGGGGGAAGATGGAAAAAACCAATGGAAAACCGATAGAGAACCCGACCTCCATAGCCAGCCTCATCGAGTAATCCTTGACATCCAGAGCTTCTGTATCTAGGTAATTCTCTTTCTCCTAATCTCGAATAGCCCATCTTTAGTCTTGTTCTTCATGTTTTTGGCCTGATCTCCCTTATTCTCCAGTGGTGGGTGCAACCCACCAGTGGGATCGAGGCCCATGGCCTCTTGGTTGGGATGAGACCCTGGCGTCTCTCCCCATCTCCCTCATCTTCCTCCCTGAGCCTTCATAACTCAGGAGAGGATTCCATGGCCAACAGTGGCCAGGAGTGCATTGTCGACCGCCTCCTTCGCCACAAAACCGACAAAGTGGGTGGAGCCTTCTGGTCGTGCCCACTCAAGCCGTCGCTTCAGGAAGCCCCGCCATGTCATTGTCATAACCTCCGAAATGACGCCCCCACCATTGCCACGTCCGTCGTCGGCACGAGAGGTGGGTAGAGCCTCCTAAGCATCCCTAACCTTCACTAACCCCTCTAGAGTGTCCACCGTACCACCCCAATGCTTCCCTGCTCACTACCACACCGTCCTAGTAGTAGAATCACTGCCCGCAACCTCCATCATCATCTTCTCCGGTGTTGACAGTCCCTCGCTGGAGCACGATGTGGGAGGAGCATCCCAGCCCTCTCTAGCCTTGCCCAACACCTCAGGAACGCTCACCGTGCCACCTTCAAGCTTTCCCGATCATCCCCCGCCGTCCTTCGTCGTTGCACCGTCGCTTGTTCGTCACTAGAGCTCACGCCAAAGTGAAGACACCGGTGATCCACCAGTGATCTTCGAATGACCCTGTTTAGAGGTAAGTCCTCGATGTTTCGTATTAATTGTAGTTAGGTCCTTAGGTTTCATTACATCTAGGTCCTTAGGTTTATTTTCATCACATTTAGGTCCCTAAAGTACCCATAGGGCGCACCTAGCTAACGCACCTAAGTGGCGCACTAAACTAGAGCACCAGACCGACGCACAATTCAGGCACACTTGTCTGGTGCACCAGACAGGCGCCCCCGCCTGGTTCAGTGCATAGATAATTTATAGGATCTTAGGTTATTTTTCATCACACATAGGTCCCTGAGTTTTCATTGCATATAGATCCTACTTTCCTTGCATCCAGATCCATAAGATCACTGTTTCTAGCATTTCGATCCTTAACATTTTGCCTTCATCATTGTTGAGTCCCTGAGTTCACTATTATCTTTGCATTTAGGTCCCCAGACCTTATTATTATTGCATTTCACTCCCTTACTTTATGATGTTGTTGCATGTGGGTTCCGATTTTGTCTTGTGATTTTTCTTGTACTTTTTGCCTCCTTGACCTTGTAGTTTTTATTTTTGTGCTTGGGCTACTCATTTTACATCTCGGATTTCCATGTGTTATTGTATTTTTGCGCTTTAGCCCTTATATTTGTGTTCCTTGTGCATAGTAAGACATTTAGCACCTTAACCCTCACATTTGTCCACTTTATCACATCCCATGGATATTTTGCATTCAGGAAACTGCAATAGCCAGCATTATCACAATATCTAGTCATTTTACACTTATGACATTGGCTTAATTCCTCGTCCAGTATCATGCATTTACACGTCTTTTGACATTTTCGATTTCGTGATCGCATACTGTTGTGTCGAGTGGTGAAGGAGAAATCAGAATACCATCCCCTAAAGCAAGCATCCAATCCTCCACAGATGAACCTCACATGAAACCCTAGATCTGGAGAGAAGAGGGAGGAGTCCTCTCTATCCAATTGGAGTTTAAAATAGGGTTACACAAATGACCAAAAGAGGTTACATAATCTGTGCCTTAGCCTACTTAAATACTAGGGCATCTAAATGGTCAAATGACCAAACTAACCCTGAAACAAAAACATAATTCAAGACA
>JAMKQA010011366.1:0-11307 GCA_024699735.1 Posidonia australis
GCCGGGTCGGCCCGACCCGGTTCGTTTTCCAACTCTAAGAAGCATGTAACAACCCAGTCCATCATTTAAAATAATAACGATAATAAAAGAAAGTGATTATCAAGAGAGGACCTACATGTAATTATACAATAACCTAGGATTCACGTGCAAATTACCCATGCATATGACAAACCATGGGAGACCACCACAGGTACCATGTGGTGGCATGCTTTGGTGTTTTGTATGTAAAGGGGTGGATACGTGAGAGGGGGAGAGAGAGAGAAGAAGAGAAAGGAAAAAGAAGGAAAGGAAGAGGTGAAAGAGGAAACAAGAGGAAGAAGAATAAAAACTTGAAGTTCTTGGTGGAGTAAGAAGATTGTTGAAATATATATATATTTCCCAATTGAGGTATGCTGTATGCAACATTGGAAGTTTAGAGTAGAAAGTCATTAAGAACAATCAATGGTTAGGAGTTAGTGCTCTTTTAATAAAGAAAGACTATCGGTTGCATATGGATATCAGTTTGTATATTAGTTAGTTGTTCATATTTTTTCATGGGTATGTCCGAAATCCGTTTTGTAACTTTCTTCTGAAATCTTTCAAATGATACATGGATCTTGCAGTCTAGTTCAGTATTCCAAGACATACATGAGGTTCAACAGGTACTCAACTTCTACCGGTTCCATCATGACCTTTAATCAGTCTTCTATTTATTACTTGCTTTGGGAAACTCCAAATTAGATGTTTATTTCTCAGATATAGAGTTAACTCGCAAAGCCATCATGGGAATTAATTCCACGACTGTATCATTCTTGTATCAATGTCAGTTACTATTCTGATTGGCATATAAGTACAAGAAGTTCTCTTGTGATTACCTTAGCATATAACTAATACTCTATTATTGTTCTATTTGGTAAGTTTTCAGACTTAATAGAGTATTAGTTTCTGTAAGTTTTAAAATTTAAATGGGTTACATTTCTCTAAGATTTGTTGGGATTCAGTTCGTGATAAGTGGGAGTTTAGTTTGTTACACACATCAATGCATATATAAAGTTTTGTAGGACACTGTACATACGTGAAGAAGACAAGAAAAGAAATCTCTATTTTCCTTACATCTTTATCTGAGACTACTTCTTCTTCCATTCTGACCATCATCCACTGGCTGGACCTACACTTTGCTTTGCGCGTGGGTTTGGACTGTGGACCGTAGAGTTTGTTTAGTTACAGGAGGAAGAGAAATAATGGCTTTGGTCATTTCAATGAGCATGTAGGTAAGATGTATTGTATATATCTCCGGGTGTCGCTTGGTTTGATATGGCGATGAGTGGTGCAGTTTTTGTTTTTGTTTTTGCCTTTTGTTAAGCAAAGGCTATTTAGTAATGCTCTTTAATAATAAGTTGCCTTATATTTGCAAAAAGAAAAGAGGTGTTGTAATTTTCTTAAACAAACTTCTTGTGTGCATCTTTATGACATTACTTTTGTTTTTTGTTTTTTTTAAGAAATGATATTATTTTTGTAAAATGACCAATATGCCACAGCAAAAGTCAGAAATCGAACTAAACTCCATCAAACTAGCAATTTGCAAAATTGACAAACAAAATGTGTTTCCAATATACGCTAGTAATACATACCTAAACCATGCACCCTATATGCACGCTTGTCCCCCCACTACACCATACACAGAGCAACACAAGGTATCATAAATCACAAGGATTTAATAAAAACTTCCTCAAGACATAAATCTTGTCTAGAATTTGAGAAAATCACTAGAAAATAAATAAAAACAGATGAAGCATGAATTTCAAACTTCAAACTATAAATCAAGGAAAACATTACAGCAAAAAATCCCTCCAAACTAAAAACCACATCTTCTGAACCACCAAGTTATCCTGAAATGGTAATGTTATATACTAATACAAAGGTATGGAAGTCTACTTTATAACAAAATAGATTCCACTTAAATCTGATCACTTGAACTCGAGATATACATAAGAAGAGCATACATGGTTAAACTGAAAATAGAAATGCAGAGAAAATATGCTACAAAATCTCATACATCTAATGGTACTAAACGAGTCTAGAATTTATCATAATATATATCAATCTAAAAGTATTAAAATATCTTTTCCACAAAACAAGTTTCATAACACTTCAATAATTAGGATTCAAGATATACCTAAAATGAGGTATTATGGATATAAATACGCAGTCAACTAAAATCCTTTATAAAGATTAATGCTTTCAATGTTTTACATGCATCCAAACATATCGATATCATACATCAGTTTGAAGAGCTGAAGGTTTATTTTTCAACAAAAACAATTTCATAGCATTCCAATCACTATGGTTCGAGATATATATAGAACAAGGCAACAAGGTCGATCTGAGAGACTAATAAAAATGCTATTGAGATCCATGTTTTTAAGAATACTACAATCATTCAAAGCTATTGATGTTGTATACCATTCTAAAGACCTTGGAATTATCTTTCTAACGCATCCAAAACCACTAAAATCTGACATCAATAGCTCAAAATATAATCCAAATACAACAATGATGCTAAGTAAAATCAATTTTCAACAAACATTCTTATACCCAAAAGCAACGAATACTTGACCTCATCGGAGCTCCAAACGTCCTCGGCTCTCTCTTCTGATCGTGATCCATCTCCAATGCCAAGCCACGACCCAACAAACAAAGATACCAGAACTTAACACATGTAATGGAAGAGAATGGAGAATCAACACTCAAACATAGGAACTCTCCTCACCTCTTACTCTGCCACCTATTGCACCACCTTCGGAGCTTCAACCAACAACCACCATGAGCTGATCACAATGCTGGAGCTTCAAGGAATGCTAGAGAACCTTCTTCTTCTCTTCCTCCACACAGGCAAGGGTAAAGACAGCAACATCACAACAACCAAGTTTTCTCCTTAAGATCTCTTCTTCTTCCTTCTCCCTTGATTCTCTTCTCTCTAGCTTCATTCTTCCTTCCTCCTCTCCTCTCTTAAGTTTTGTTGTCTACAGGGCTGCCCTCCATATATAACCTTCCTCAAATAAATAATGCAAGTAATGGGTGACAACATACTTCTCCTTCACCCACAACTCTCAGCTAAAACATTCCACTAGTTAAATTACTCACAATACTTGATCACCAAAACACACAAGCGCTACCAAACCACACAAGATTAGGGAAGCACCCTCTCACAGGCTCAAGTTCGATACCGAACATACATGTGCTAAGCACGCATGTACTGAACTTGGGGGAAAAACATGCAGAGTGCAACCACAAATCATACATATGCTGAACTTACAAGCACTTAATCTTGTATCTATCAAACATGTAAAAAACCATATCAAGCATGCACAGGTCACAGCTCTCCACACTTCTCCTACTATAGTCTTCTTACTTAAACCTCTCGTTCAAAAATAATCCAAAATGCGCCTCACATACACATAAATGACACACGCAATCCCAAGATTACTGATGTTATAAACCAACGGGCCCAATGGACCCCCATATCAATTAATGATACTAAAATTACAATAAATACTACAAAATCTCATTTGTCATTTTCATATCATTTTGTATTATTCTTGTAATAACATCAAATAATATGAAATGTCGTCAAAATGATAAGAAGTCTTGTTTCATTTGGCATCCTACTATCATTGGAATATCACCTAAATCATCACATAAAATGTGTATAAATTAGGATCCAAATTGGCATCCCCAAACAATGTCCCAAGGAGAATATAGATGTTTTTAGCCCATGAAGAGAATCCATTCGCTATGAGGTACTCTTATCTTCCACGGACAAAGGAATTGTCACCTCCAATGACAACAAAAGGGAATAGACAGTGCCTTCCCTTTGATTAGGGTGTTTTATTTGTAGATGATCTAAAACACAATGTTCAACTTCAATGCATTATTTATTTAATTCTAATAAAAATATAAATAAAACTATATTTGGAGTAATAATGGGTTCAATTCAGACTCGGCACCATAGTCAAATGACCTATTAGTAGTAAATTGTCTAAATTGGATCTAGTAAGAGGACTACCTAGGCTACATTGCAGTAAAAATAAACTGTGATGCAAGCCTACCAAGAAAACAGACAATCCTGATTTGATGCTAAAATGTTTTTACAAGGCAGTCTAAACATTATACAAGGCATACTTGGATTACCTAAGATATGATTGGGCTACCTTTTCAATGGTTCAACCAACAAGGCTAAATAAAAGACGTTTCAATAAAACAATAAATATATAACGTTGAGAAATAAAACAAAATAAATCAGAAATCTACTCCAACAAAATTGGCCTACACATTCATCTGATTTACTTGAAAGCTTTGAAGCAGCAGTTACCGTTATATCTCTGTCGCACCTCTCCAAATCGAGGATGTTGGTTTGATTGACTTCAGCACATTTACAATTAACAAAATATCTGTGCTTCACCCGCTGCTAGCAAACTTCGTAACCAATCATATCATAAAGGCATCAAGACGTGGTTGAGTAACTAAGATTGCACGGCCCATCAAGACGTCCTGGTTGTTCTCAAAGAGTCAAAAGGTTTCAAAGCCAACTCTGCACAGATCACAATTTCATCACCAGTAAATCTTCCCAAAAAAAAACTTCATCTGAATCTTGCAGATAGGACAGCTCTTTTCAAGAGCAACATGCTTAGGAAGGATGACTTGAACCATTTAGCTTCCAAGTTGTGCATGTCTTGAACCTGAATATAGTCACCACTTCTTTTGTTGAAAGGTAGTTGCCACTAATTATCAAATAGAGAAAAGACAATGATCGTAGCTATCAAGTCATCTCCCATCAAGTAAATCTTAGATACAAAACTGATTTACAAAGTCATAAAATAATGTTTTTTAAATATATTACCACACAAACATGCATATTTACATATATGTATACGCACATACACTTCATATTTGTTATGCACTTGTGATATTTACACGTATATATAGGGGTATATACTTTTATTGAGAAAAAAAGGTAAATACATAGTACACATAATTGTACATGTGTACTGATGTACAGGAGGGTGGACAATGCAATATATTTTTTAACCATGCAACTCATATAAAAGTGATACTTGTGAAATCTCACAGTAAATTAATCATGCAATTGTAATATGCTTCTTCTTTTTTGCATAAAACCCTTATCAACGTGGACTATAGGACTCAATTCAAACGGTAATTACAGAGCCCAAGCAGCTAAGCTACCTGCATGCCTCGGGCCCCATTTTCTCCATACATCTAAATAACTAAATATTACTAATTTTCATAGGTATATTTAAGGGGTCACATGTAGAAAATCCTAAAATAAATCTCCTATACAACCCTCTTGCAAGTAAACTGTACAAGGGAACGCAAGATGAGGTCTGGATACATGATCATAAGATGAGAAAAATGGTTCACCTTCCATTTTGCAAAAAACATCTCAAAATTGCTGCTAGTAAGGATTACAATAGACAGTTAAAGACTGATACAGACCCTTCTGGAGCTTCTTGTCATTAAAGAAAAAGATGGACAGTTTTTCCTTCCAATACATTCCAATTTATTTTAACCACTACAGTTCCCAAATGGTCTCAAGCAGAAAACACATTGAATAATTTCCTAACATGAAAATTATGTCATTTTTGTCCATAGCATCCTTTGGATGAATATTATTTGATTAATATAATCATCTTATCCTTCTTTCAAAAAGGATGAAAAAATAGAATATAAGGTCCTAAAGAATTTACATTATACTATTTGAAATGGTCTAGGACATGGAAAACCTAAAATCATTCCCTTAAAATAAAAGTTGATAAGTAGACCAACAACTCATGATTTAGTTTTTATGATTCACATGATAAAGTCAGAAAAACCATCAAAAAATATAGTTCTATATATTTGATGGTTCAAGCTGGATAACTACAATAAATAGCATCTAAAAACTTACATGAACAAATTTATAAGTTACTTATTTAGCTTTAGGAGAAAAATAACAAAGAGAGGTAAAATCCATGTTGGTGAGAGGAAAATGTATAATTGTAAATTGTGTCACTCAGAACTGAAAGAAGGCTTTGTTATAGGGAATCAGGGATGGCAATGGATATGGATTATTCATACATAGATATTGTTTACTCTAATCAGGATGAACGTGAATAATAAATTCTGTAGTCCTACTGATTTTTTCAGGAGAAGTGCATCACTTCTCAAATGTGCATGAAATCAGAAACAGTATTAGTATTCATACTACATAAACTAAGCAAGGATGGTTCCTTAATGAGATTGTTACATATAAAACTTTAATATTAGAACATATTCAATTTACTGATTTTGACTTTATTAATAATAAATGTGTAACTATATTTAGTTTAGAGGTGGATATAAACCATTTTGTGATCAATATTTAGATCCTTTTTAATACATAAATATTGCATTTTATTGTTTGTGTTAGTAACCATTTTTAAATGTGCAGCCTTTGCGTTGTATACCTGCATCATATCCATATTTGTTCTTTAAGGATATGGATATTCATTTCATTGTTTCATAGGAAATGGGAGGATATTCACTTTTCTAACAGTACATCTCTATATTCCAGCAAAACAGTGATAACATATGGATATTATTCATGTATGCTCTGTGTCTGATCTGTTCTTAATCCTAGTTAGTTATTTAGCACTTAGAGGAAAGGAAGTCAGACTAATATGAACATGTCATACCTGCTACCTGGGCCAACTGCCAACAAGGAAACAAAAACAAAAAGGAGAGACCAAACTAACAAGAGAATCAGAGGATATTCGTGGCATACACTTTGTGAGATTAAAGATCATGCTCTAAACATGAACTTTCATGGCACATAAGCTTTTAAAAGAAACTTACATACTAACCGAAACAGAAATGATCAAATCAAATAAGCTTAAATTCTAAAATCCGATAAAGCAAACAAAAGCAAGACCCACACACAACAAAGCATAGAAAGTCATATAACCACATACAACAAAGCATAGAAAGTCATATAAAAGCAAGAGATAAACCGAAAAAGAAATCAAGTTAAGAGAACAAGGTTAAGTAAGATGGATTTGCTACACTAAATGAATCCTTCAAATGTAATAACATCTTTGTTAGTAATAAATGTTAAGGAAAATGCATTATCAGTTCACAATTTTTACTCCCTAATACCAAAAAACTATGTAAATATCATGTATAAAACTTCCATACAAAGACCAGCACGTTCTAACACTTCAACTTAAAAATAGTGGTAAATGCCAAAAATGAATCCTTCGGATGTAATAACATCTTTGTTAGTAATAAATGTTATGGAAAATGCATTATCAGATCAAAAAATTTATTCCCTAATACCAAAAAACTGTGTAAGTATCATTTATGAAACGTCCTTACAAAGACCTGCATGTTCTAACAGTTCAGCTTAAAAATAGTAGTAAATTCAATAATTTTCATTTAAGAATTGGAGAATGATGGACTATTAATGTTTTCCTTTTCCAGCACCAACTGCTAGTCTGCTACACATAAATCAGCTTGCTGGAAAGTTCAAAAATTTTCCTTTGGTCTGTGAGTTAAAGTAAGACAGTCCAGGATCTACTTCAAGCTTTTGAGATCTTTTAAATGCAATAATACAAGAAAATACAAGCCAGTCTAAAGTTTACAAGAAAGCATTCCCTAACCTGTTTGGACTATTGGCTTCCTCACATTATCCGAAGATCTCCTCCGAGAATAAGTGCTATTCCACTCTCCTCCATCTTGTGCATAATAGTCCATGGGATAATCCTCTTCCACTTCTGCATCATTTTTGCACTCACAGCTGCAACTACAAGAACCATTGTTGCGAATTCCTAATCCATTCTTCTCCTTCTCCATCTGAACAGCGTCTGCACAATTCAATCTCTTCGCGACGGGCAACATCCTATTCCCCTCCCACCATCCAGGAACAAACCCCAAAGCAACCTCGAACTCAAACGTCGTTAGAAGCGGCCTCTCGAACGCCTCGCCCCAATCGATCGACAACCTCGGGCACGCAATCTGCACCCATGCATCCACCTCATCCCCGAATAACGCGATCCTCGCAGGCGACAACTCGGACATCAGCACCACGGTCCACTCCAACCCTTTCTCCTCCATCTTCCCCACCACCCTATCCAAAACCCTGGTGCTCCCCTGCCTCCCCAGCGTTCCCAGCACAACCCCCCACCTCTTCGCCGCTCTCGCCTTCAAAACCGCCTCCTTCCTCACCTCCTTCATCCCAACATGATCGTACTCCTCCAAACTCAAGACCTTCGTATACGGATCATACCGGAACGCCCTCACCTTCGGATTGGCAATCATGAATGCCTCAAGGTGAAACCTCCCGTCCGCAACGAAAACCACCGCCTCGATTTCCTTCCCCACCTTGGGCGCCGTGCACCCGAGCACCTCCCCAGCCGACAGTGGCTTCGCCTGCGGCACAACCACATCGTAACCCCCTTCCACGAGCTCCGCCTTCGCGGCGTGAACGGCGGAGTTGAACTGCACCGTGCCAGCAATCGCAAGCTTCAATCCTGTCCCGAAGTTGGTCTTGACCGTGGAGACGAAGCGGGGCACGTCGATCTTAACGTCGACGAAGACGTAGAGCGTGGGGATCTTGGTCTCGGAGACGGGGACGAGGCAGCTGTGGCCGTAGTGGATGAGGAGGTCGGCCTGGAGGGCGGCGGCGGAGAGGTCCTCGACACAGCAGGCGCCGTAGGTGGGGTCAGCGAGGACGAGGACGGAGGTGGCGTGGGTGAAGGAGCGGAGGATGTCGGAGATGGGGAGGGAGTAGAGGAGGAGGCCGTCGGGGAACTGGAGGGCGATGCGGCGGGCGTAGAGGGAGAGGGCGCGATGGACGGACTTGTGGATCTCGAAGTTGTAGTTGGAAGGGAGGAGGGAGATGGCGGCGTTGAGGGCAGGGTTGTGGAGGATGGAGGCGGGGATTTGGGAGCGGATGAATCGCTTCGGGGCTGCGGCGGAGGCGGAGGACGACTTCGAGGCGGTGGTGGTGACGGGAAGATGAGGAGAGGGAGCGGCATCGCGGCCGCCGGCGGTGGCGGGTTCCATGGTTCGGCGACGTTGTACTGCTAGCACGGAAAAGGTCGGGAGACGAGAGGTTTTAAAAGTGTGATAATTGTAAAACCTTTAAATCTTATATTATACAAAAAAAAGCATCAAGCGGGGATAGCTCAGTTGGGAGAGCGTCAGACTGAAGATCTGAAGGTCGCGTGTTCGATCCACGCTCACCGCAACTTTTTCCCTTTTGGTGTACATGTACTACTTATAACAATATAGTGAATGTTACATTTTGTGCGTAGCTTCAAATATTTACATCACATGTATTGCGTCTAGTCGCCTGCAGTGGGCTCAAAAATCAAAATGGTCATCCCACGAGTTTGATTGGTCTATTATTGATGACGCTATAACGACAAGTGTTTTTTTTTTTCGCTTTTGCCCTTTTTTGACATAAAGTAATAGAAAATATGGGGTCATGTTTTAAGTCTACAATTTATCATCATGTACAATTCTTTTTGCTTTTGAATCATGTACAATTTTATCATCATGTCAATTTACTGGATTGCTAGTGTTTGTAGGAAACTAATTATTAGTAGATCTCGTAAGAATGGAGAACTTCAATAGAAAATAGGAGAAAATCCATTAAATCGGGGATAAATAACAAACAATAAAGTAAAAGGAAAGAACAACAATGAAAATCGTAGAATACACTTAAAGCCCTCCACTAAAATCCCCGTGTCACGTCTTGTTGGCCATGGTCAAGACAATGGTGGAGCTAGGCTTTATTCAAGAATGAGGTAGAATATTCTTACATTGGTGGGATGGAGTAGACTGTATTACACAACTAAAATCCCATACATTGTACGCGATGTTGTATGATAAGTGTTATATCATTCAAGGAAATCTCGTGCTTTACACAAATAATCTTATATTCGTATTTATTAGTACTTTATTAATTTACTTGTAATCAAGAATAGTAAAACCTAAAGAAATAATCAAATAAGAGAATAAATACATTTAATAGTAACCAAATGATACATGCAACACCGAAATCTATTGGAACTTAACTGTGTTACATAAACATAGGCAACAATTAAGGGTTCAACCCCAAAAAAAAAGATTATTTCAGAAACAACACCACGATATAGTAATTTTAATTATCTTACATAAACACAAGTAATATTGACTTGATCAATATAGCAAATTATTGGCATGTAATACAAGTAATATTCTACATGGCATGTTTTACAAGTAATAAACACAACTAATAATACCGTGCAACGACCTCGCAAGACCTTGCACTTACCTAGAGATTTTTTCCTCACCTTCTGACCCCACGATCACCTCCGCATCGCCGGTCAGCGGTTTCCCTCCGGTGGGCGACCGCCGGACAACCTTCCCCTTCGCCTCCTTGACGGAGACGACTGGTCAGTGGTCTTCTCGAGACTCTGACAGCTCTACTATTTCCTCGGAGTCTGTCTCGAGCTCTATGTGGAATTATTCTACTTTTCACTTTCCGATAAATACGCTAGATTATTCTAAATCCCCTCCTAATATCGTTAAGCCTGCCTCTCCTCTCTTGGAGAGCGTCATTAAAGACATCACTTATATGCCTCTTAGCGATAATATCGATGTCGACTCGGCACACTCTAATGATATCTTTGTATCCTGTGATACGGCGAATTTACTTCCTTACATTTATGATTTTAGGTGATTTTCTGACAGCAACGATTCGCCTCGCCGCCCTATCCCATCTTGCATTCATTACCAGGTGGTTACGTATGCAGACCCTCAACTTTCCCCCATACCCCCTACAGTTGTTACAATGGGTTTGAATTATTACGCTCTACTGACAACGGGATTTGTTCTAACATTCTCGATTCACCTACCCCTCCAATTTCTTTTGGCTCACGATTCGCTCCTCTTGCGCCTCCTATTCCACCCGTCTCCATCTCTGTTTCTCGGAGCGAAGCTACTCATCCTCTGGCGGCTTGGGTTGGGTAGACCATCGTGAATCGCAGGAAGCTAAGCTCTCCTCTAGTAACTTTTTGTCGTGCCTCTAGACGCTGTTTTAGTTGGAGCCTTCGTGGCCACAATCGCAATAACTGTAGATATTCTTGACTATGTTTTCATTGTCTCTCCCCTTCTCGTTCTGTGGCGATTTGCAGATTCTTTCAGGACGAGGAGTCTTCTCATTCTCCGGTTCCCATCATGACGGGTCTCTCCCCTCATAACCCTACCATTATTCCTCCCTCTGAAGCCACCTGTGACCTACTTCTC
>JAMKQA010011368.1:0-11760 GCA_024699735.1 Posidonia australis
AAGGCTATTTCCTCATCTTCTTCTTCAGATTCTTCCGAATCAGATGTAACTTTTAAAGCAATATTTTTCTTTTTAGAGTTTTCATTTTCTAATTTGTCGTTTTCTTTTTCTTTTAGTTGAACCTCATATGAGGTTAGGTTACCTATTAATTCTTCTAGGGAGTAAGTAGATAGATCTTTGGCTTCTTCCATGGCTGTGGTTTTCTTCTCCCATTCGGGAGTTAGAGACCTAAGAATTTTTCTCACCAAATCGCTTTGAGGATAAATTTTTCCAAGCGATTGAAGGTTATTTGCAATTTCATTAAATCTTGTAAACATTTCAGTTATTGGTTCATTATCTTTCACTTTAAATAATTCGAACTTGTGAACTAGCATGTTTATTTTTGTTTCATTAACTTGGTTGGTTACTTCATGAGTAACTTCTAGGATATGCCAAGCCTCATGTGAATTATTACAATTAGAAATTCTATTAAATTGTTCATTACTAACAACACAAAATAAGATATTTAAGTCCTTAGCATCTAGTTGTGCATGGTGTTTTTCTTCAATACTCCAATCCTTAAAAGATGTAGAATGTAACTGAAACCCATTAATTACAACATCCCATAATTCAAAGCTTATAGATTTTAGATATATTATCATTCTACATTTCCAATAGCTATAGCTTACACCATCAAAGAAGGGTGGTCGGTTGATACTTTGTCCATCCATAACATTATTGTTAAAAGATGAAGTAGCCATGTATTCTAGTAGATTTTTAATCTAATTCCTAGAAACCCGCTCTGATACCAATTATAGGATCGAAAGGCTTCTCTAGAGGGGGGGTGAATAGAGAATTTTAATTTTTAATATCTCTATAACCAATTTTAACAATAATCAGAAATGATAAGTAATTTGATTTACAAAATTCTACTTATCATGCACAACTAAATATAAAGCATAAGAAGGGGATGAGAGTAATTGATAAACACAATTGATTTATAGTGGTTCGGCAACCCTGCCTAGTCCACTCCTCAAGACCCTCTTGAGATTTTCCCTTATTCTTAAATGAAGGAGAACTTACTTGTTGGTAGTTCCACCAACTCCTTTCTTGCCCTTTCCACTTCTCTACACCTCGAGAAGCTAGAGCCCTTTCTTTGAAGCTTTACAATAGAGATCTTTTCTCACAAGGCTTGATTACAACACTTTGCTTACAGGATGCTTGTGAGGAGAGTAAATTGACTAAAGGAAATGATGAATTACAAGTATTCAATGTGTGTCTCAAGGAGGCATAAATGAGTTGTATTTATAGCTACATGATCCTCATCAATTGTGTCTAACGACAGCAATAACGGTCACAAACGGCTAGTCCTTCGGTATGCCGTTTTGTCCTTCGATGTGTCGTTTTGTCCTTCAGTCTGCATTTTACGGTCAATTCGGTATGCCGTTTTTATTTCGGTATACCGATTTCTCCTGAAATGGTATGCCGTTTTCCATCGGTATGTCGTTTCTGCATTTTGCTTTGATTCCTCAGCTCTTCGGAACTCCGACGCATGTTCCGTTTTCTTCTGATTCGATATGCCGATTTGCTTTTCCTCTTCATGGAATCGAAAGGTCGATGAGTGTACCGTTTCTTCTGACTCACGTTCCGTTTTTTCCCTGATTCGATATGCCGTTTCTCTTACGGTATGCCGTTTTTGTTTGAACAGTATGCCGAAATTTCTTCGGTATGCCGTTTTTGATATGAACTGAGAATATTAAAGAATATATGATTTTTGTCCTTAACATCTTTAATCCTTTTTCTAAGTGTAAGTTTACAGCAATTAATTACCTTTGTATAATCATCAAAATAACCAAATATATTTCTAACAAAAACAAGGCATGGAAGGTGAGGATATCGACTGCCAAGGCAACCCCCTTTAAGCCTTTCGTGGCAACTCTACTTTGGGAGTACAAGTGCATGGCATCAGTATTTTTATTACAGAGATTAAATACTAGACAAGGTACCTCTATGGTAAGGTTAACTTGAACCCCACTTTAGAGGAAATTTAGGGTTTGAGCACACATAAGCATGCTTCAATGCAAGTGTACTCCCAAGCCACCTCATACCCAAACAAATGTTTTGGGGAAACACATG
This sequence comes from Posidonia australis, assembly GCA_024699735.1. NCBI lineage: Eukaryota > Viridiplantae > Streptophyta > Magnoliopsida > Alismatales > Posidoniaceae > Posidonia > Posidonia australis. The sequence continues at coordinate 2,116 of JAMKQA010011368.1, forward strand.
AAATGCACTAGAATAGTGCACCCATAATCTACATCATGTATTGGCACCATATATGTGCGCTCCAGGCACTGCAACTCAAGCTGCAAGCTCCAATGTGATGCTGGCTAAAATTAAACCATCTAGTTATGCAGTTAGGCTATGGGGGAGCAAACATGGATGCACAGGAGCACTTCTAAGGATCAAGGTAGGATCCAGGAAGCTCAACCACGTTTCCCCACCTCCCACATCCGTTGTTGGGTTCCACTGGCGATTCTTGGCCATTTCAGCCAAGGGGACGGACTACACGCACGAGATCTTCCTCTATGGCAACGAAAAATGGAAAGAGAGAGAGAGAGAGAGAGAGAGGAGACATAAGAACCACACTATGCATCCATCGCAAGCGAAGGCCATGCACTCGTGCCGCCAGCCCATCCTCAAAACATTGAAACCCTGCACTACTGGATTGACAGTTGGATAGAAAGGATTCTCTCCAAGACCGTGGGCTCACTAGAACACAGGGAAGGCGGTAGTGAATGAGTGTAGATGTGTAGGAGGGGTCTTGTCTTGAGCTCAGTGGCCAACAACCTCACCCTAACAACCCATACCGATATGCATGCAATTATGCTATGACAAGAAGGCAAAAAACTATACTAGAATGAAGCCTACTAAACAGTGGGTAAACTATACTAGAAAGAAGGCAAACAAGCACGTAATATCAAGGCATGAATATATCAGTGGGTGGAGTATTTATCTGTAACACCCGTAAAATTAATTTTGTAATTATTTACATTTTTAATGAATTTATTCCTAGACAGGTGTTACTGTTTCGAGACCCGTTGTTGTGATTTTGTGGTTTTGGACTTGAGCCTCGTGGGCTGGCTGGCTTCTATTGGCATGTTCCCTGTGCGTGATTTGACATTGTGCATTATGGCACTATGCGTGTAGGGCCTAGGTGTGGGTCCGTGTGGGGCCGCATTGTGGGCCGGTTGGTGGTTGAGTATTTGGTGTAGGGAGTTCTTGGCTCGTGTAGGGTGGTTGGTTGGTTGAGCGCGTAGGTATGCATGCACCCAATTGCCTTGTTGCATGGCTATATAAGCTCATGCACACCTTCGAGTACGAACCATTCATACTTCCCTTGGCCGCGTTTCCTCCTTCCCGTCCCGAGCATGCCACTCTTCCCTCTCCCTCCACTCGTTCTCTCCTTCCACTCACCTCCTCCTCTTTCCTGACACACACACACTCTCCCTCCCCTACTTCTCCCCTCCACTGTTTGGCGTGCTCAAGGGCTAGCGACGGTGTCTTGTGGCGGGCGATGGTGCGTGGAGCTTCGGAGTTGCGTCCTCGAGGTCGAGGAGTGGTCGAGGACGTGTGGTGTCGCCGGAGTTGGCTGGAAGATCGTAGGAACACGCATTACAGGTACGTATCTCCAATCCTTGTAATAGAGAGCATCAATTTGGTAGAAATTGATAGCATTGCATGAAATCTAAATAAATTTATGTTCCTAGAATTTATGGTGGATTTATGAGCATTTATGCCGATGGTTGTGTTTTGGGTCGTTTTGACCCTTATGCCTTCATGATTTTATATCTTGATGCATGGTGAATGGATTTTGGTTTTGTTTATTGTGTTTTGGAGTGGACTCGAGGGTCTACATCTTATGTTTTATGCATGAATTTTGGTGGGTGTTTGAGGGGTTTGATCGGAACTCCCACTTTAGGTGATTTTGAAATGTAAGGTTTGGGCCGTTTTTTGTTTTTTGTAAAAATTGGCATACCGAACTATTTCGGTATGCCGTTTTTCTATCAGTTTGGTCCTCTGGTCGAAATTCGGTCGTCTAATTTTGGATGGTCAACTAGATTAGGAGATTTCGGTTGACTGAACCATTTTTGGTATATTGATTTTGACCTGAGTGTTGAATGTTAACCTGATTCGGTCACTCGACCCAAATCGATCTATTGAACCAGAGATTTTCAGCATATTGAATCCCATTTTCGGCATGCCGAATCTGGGCCCAAATGCTTTTACAAAATGTGATTTTTAAAGGATTTCAACAAATTGGTTTGTATTGTCCCTTTAAGATGGGATTATGAGTCGTCAATGGTGGTTTCTTGCGACACCTGATGCACAGCTTTGCTGAGGTTTTGGAAGAGTTTTCAAAGATATGAAAATGGTTTTGAAAATGATTTCAAAGGGATGAGTGGGCAGATTTGGAAAATTTGTTTTCCTAGTTTTTCTATGTGCAGGCTGAGACAGTGTGCGATCGTGTCATCGGGACCAGGGAATGTGACGACATTCTCGGGTGGTCGAGCACGGCTCCCTGGTTGAGGTCAGGGGGCTGAGATACCTAAGGCTAAGGGATGTCGAGTCTTGGAGGTATGAGACTCCTTGACTGTCGTCTCAAGGCTAGGGTTGTGGTTCGTGGGTTGAGGTGTTTTGTGGCATGATGGGGAGGTATGACACTCCTGTTGTCGCTGTGAACACTGATGCTCAGGTGTTGTCAAGTGTGGAGGTATGATACTCCCTCCTGAGTACCACATGTGAAGGACGCCATGAGGAGGCAGACCCTGTGGTGGCCAATGCAGGTGGGACACGTGCCTTATAGCTCGTAGCGTCCTGAGAGACAGGATAGCCTCCCTAAGGAGGAGTTGGCTCTATGAGGGTGCTATAGGTAGGGAGAATCGCAAGACGATGATCGCTCCTGCATAGGGTAGCTTCACTGTGGCAGTGCAAAATGCCATGGTCGCTTTTTAGTAGACTGCTTGTGGCTAGAGTTTGGTTGCCTAGCATCGGGCTTCCCGACTCACTGTGTGTGGTTTTGGCCAATGAGGACCGTGCTTGTCGTTTTAGGCTAGTAGAGCCCGTTTGTGGTTTCTGGACGGTGTACGCCTAGTTTGTGGGGTTTTGGAGAAAACAGTTTGCAAAATGAATTCAAAAGAAAATTATTATAGTTTTGTTTTCCACTATTTTTTTTCATGGGGTACGTGTTGGGTGAATTCTGTCACTCATGCGTTTTTCCTCGAGCTTTTGGGTTATAGTTGCAGGCATGCAAAGGTTTAACGTAGTGCATATAGTCTGGAGTCCCGTAGCCGCACACACAAGTTTTTGATAGTTTGGTATTTTCTATTTAGTTTTTATTTTCCTGTAATTAAATTTGTTTTAAATTATTGTGGAAAATGTGGGGTGTTACATTATCTATGTTGAAGGCTAAAAATTTGCCTCTTATCGGTGGTTCGTGGTAGCTCTTTTCTGGGTAGCTCTAGACGTGACTTGGCTGTAGGCATGGTGTGGGTCATTTGGAGGTGCTCTCGGGTTCTATTACACGCAAGGAAGGCTCTCGTTTCTCTTCAGGAAGGTGCAAGATGCTCTACTAGTGGTGGGTTGTTTTGTGATGCTGGTGCAAAGGATGTGGGATGTCGGGGAATGATTCAGGGATGTTGGAGAGTGCAGGGATGCCAATGATCTGAGCTTTACAGGGATGTCTAGGAAGAGAGGTGGTGGCTAAGATGGATTGCTGGTGAGGTGGCTACTGCTATTTTGGTTGTGGAATAGGTGGAGGTGGTAGTGTGGGTGGTGCTATGTTATGATTCACACATGGGCTCAAGTGCTCCCTTTTCTCAGGTGTGGCAGGCTGGATGCCGTCTGGTTGTGCAAAGTGGGTGTCCCCCGGTGCTTGTGGCTAGGCAATGGTTGTGCAGGGGCTTCGGTGTGATGGCTAAGGTTTGGATGGCCTATGATAGTGAAGCACGGCCAGGAAGGTCGCTGTAGTGAGGTGATGGTTTGCGGGCTGCAGTGTGGTGATGGTGGGTGATGGATGGGAGTTTTCAAGGGTGAGAGAAGTGTTGTAGTGGTTTAAAGATAGGTGGGCAATGTTGTGGTGGACAGAGTTAATAGTGCAGTGGTTGGGTGTTGTGTATGGCCCAGTGAAAGCTGTAAATAATGCCCATAAAAAATGCCAATCCCCCGCCCCTCTCTCTTTCTCTCTCATTTTCCTTTACTTCATGGGATGCCAAGAGAAAAACTCAAGGAGCTCACCACCCCAAAGGTCTGAAAGCTCAAGAGTCTTATGTTAGGCATGGTGTAGTGAATGCATGTAGTGGTGTGTAAGGCCAAGAGGCTAGGCAACCAAAAGCCATTGAGCCCAAGAGCCTCAATGTGGAAGCTACGTATGCATGCATGTAATATTTGTATTAAATGGGTTTTAATTGGCAAAAATGAAGTGAATGTGATTTTGGGCTTAGCGATAGGGATGTGATGGTTTATGCATGATTGGTGGCTAATAAGGAATGAGAGAGTCGACATCCATCCAATGAAACAACATACTGACAGTCTGAGTTCCATTGATACGGGGCAGGTGCACCAAAGAGGTGCGCCAACTAGGTACACCTAGCATACATTCTAGACTTGCCTTGATTCGATGGACCATCAAATGGGCTACTGGGTTTGTGTTTGGGAACTGGCTTATGTTATTGGGTTGGTCTAGGATTTTAGGTAGGTTCTAGTGTTAGGAACTGTGGGTAGATCTGCCACATCCAAAGCAAGCCCTTCAAAAAAGTCCACCTATAAGTAGCCTCGAAATCGAGGTGTATATAGCTACCCTTCCCTGAGCATGGTCGGGGAAATAGAGATCGATGCTTAGGTTTGACAAGACAAGCTGCTGGAAGCCTGCGAAAGGGTGATGTTTTCTATTGGTGATGAGTCACTTATTTAGTGGACGCACCAAAAGTCTTGACTCACTTCCAGAATGCAAATGCGAATGCTAAATGATGTTGATGCAAAAGCAAGACTGAAATGCCTATAAATGTGAAAACAGTGTTAGGATGCAAATGCCATGCAGCGATGTAAATGCAGATGTGAAAACAATGCTGAAAAGCCTGTGAATTTGGAAATAATGCTAAGACATGAAAGCCAAATGCAATGCAGTGCTAGATTGCGAATGAAGGTGTCGGTGCTGTTGCGTACGGATGGTGTATGGTGTATGCTGAATGCTGATGCTGGTGCGTGTTGAGCTCTGCTAGGGATATGCACAATTCAACGTGATACTAATTCAAATGTTGATATGATGCTCATGCAATACAACAAGATGTAATGCCCATGCAATGCTATGCAGTAAGATGCAATGAGATGCAATGCTCATGTAAGGGCATAATGCGATGAGATGCGACACTAGCAAAGGGGGACACTGGCTGTAATCATGCTGGTGAACACCTCGTGCGTAGTGCGAAAGGCCGAATGCACAAAGCTCGGAGTTGCCACCTAGTCTATTTGATGATAAGACGAGGAAAATCAAATGCATGACAGTGCAAATGCAATGCAATGCTTTACGTCTAAGGGATGAGACACGAAGGTCACTATGGGCTAGAGAGGTGGGCAATGATTCCTGTTATGCATGGGGAACCCCCCCACGCCTAAAAATTAAGTCTTTCTAGGCTTATCGCTTGCATGTGTAACTTATGCATGTATGCTTGCCTATGCCTAAAATGCATGCTTGATTATATGTCAATGCAGATGAGATGTGTGGGGCTACTTCTATATTACCTATTGCTTAGTAATGCTATATAGGTTATGGCTGAAGGCACCTATGCATTGGGGATGGCACTTGTATGATCCACTAAGGATATACACAGGGCGAACACGCCTAGTCAAAAGAACGTGACATGGTACACATCATTGCCCTAATGTATGCAAATTAATGCCAATGCATGCATGTGCTATGCTAAATGCTATGCAAGAGTGTTGCCTAGATATGCAGAATGTCAGGTCAGGGATGCCATGACCAAAATTATAACTGCAAAGCATGCAAAGGTCTACACCTTGTAAAAGGGTGGTGTGCCAGAGTGGTGTGTCAGGATGGTGCTCCATTCTAGTGCGCCAATGAGGTGCACCGACTTGGTCTAGTGCGCTATCAAGGTGCACCTCAGATGCTCTATTTCAGACAGCAAGATTGATCATCATAAATGGTGAATTTCGACGATTGAACCAGGCAACTAATAGCCTAGGAAGCATGAGGGGATGGTGATGAGTATGATAATGCAAGAAATCTGAATCAAAAGCACTCCAATCAATCTCCCCACCTCCACTACCAGCAAATGGGTTCTTCGGCTACCCATGGCCGGAGACGTGGACTGTAGGCACCATGGAGGCCCACCGACACTTCTGGGAGATGAGGGAAGCTAGAGATGAGGTGCGAATGGATGCAGGTGTAGTGGGATGCTCCTCCCCGACCTCACTGAATGTCACTAGAATCCACAGGTTCAGTCGACCGTGATATGGGTTGTGAACATCGGTTCCTTGGTATGCTCAGTGGTGTGAAGGGGAGAACAAGGGAGACAGGAGTGGGCTCACCATGTGCTCATGCCATTGGCCAAACTCAGGTTGTGTGAACCTATCTGCAGTATTGGAAATATGTAATGCATGATGGTAAACAAAGATGAATCAAACAAACAAGTAACCATGGATAAACATGCACAAAATGATAGCACCACAGTGAAAACAAGTAGGAAAATTAATCCTAGTTCACACGGCAAAGAAAGGGGCTTACCTGTGTACGCTTGTGGTGTCCTCTGCTAGGCAGCTCGCAGCAGCGTGTCCCCAAGCTGGCAATGCTCAATAGTGACGAAGGTAGGCATCGAAGGTTGAGGAGGGGTCGGAGATGCTGTGGATGCAGGTTTGAATGGTCAAAATTGTTAGAATCCTCAGGCTTCACTAGAGGGGAGTGAATAGTAAATTAAAGGAAATATTTTCAATATTAATGTTTATTTAGCAATTTCCAAGTTTTTAAGGAAATGACATGTAAATTGAAGAATTTGGATACTAAACTAAATCATACAAAGAAAGTGATAAGAGAAAATGATATGCAAAAGGAAATTTATAGTGGTGCAGCCTCCCCGCCTTAGTCCACTCCTCGAGAATCCCTCAAGAATTTCACTAACCTGATCTTGTTTCGGGCCAAGATCCTGCTATTTACACGCCTTGACGATCCCACACCAAGTACCACAAAACCGCGGTTCCCCTCTCGCAACCGGAGAAGTACTCACTCAAGAAAGATGAATGTTACAACTCTTTTACAGTCTCCCAAATACTTTGAGGCTATGTCAAAGGATGAAATGGAGCACTCTTGCCTTGGAAGTTTTTCTAATAAAATAGGAGTGGAATCTTGGATATAATGTTGCTTGAAGCTATTTAGTAAGTGTTGGTGTTCTTATAGGTGAAAAATGGGCTCCTATTTATAGGAAAATACGGGTATAAGAATGTGTCTAACATCTTTCTAATGTTCACTAATGGCTACTAATTCGGTGTATCGAAATAAAAATGGTCGACTAAAATCTACAACGGTCGGGCACATCGATATTCCAAAAATAATTTGGTATACCGAAAATCTCTGATTCGGTACGTTGGTGAATTTCGGTATGTCGTTTTGGATTTCTATTTTGATTTTTTTAATCTGCATATATTTCGGTATACTGAGGAAATTCAGTATGCCGAAAATGCCTTGTTAGCCCTATAATGAATGTTTTCAATGAATGGTGGGCTTTAGGGCTAAGGCAATTTTCCTATGACTCTATGTGAGTATTTGGGTGACAATTACAAGTTCCTAGGAGTACATGAATAAATAGAAAATTACATCAAAAATAATTACAAATATGACTTTTCATTTTTTTTCTTCTTTCATCATCTTGAGTTCTTCTTGGTAGCACATAGATCTATTTCTTCTTCAAATATCTTTCCTTTTATGCTTGAATCTTTTGAGTCCTTCATTGATCTTCTTTGCAAATATAAACTATGAAATATTCACATAAAGCACATTAGTCTTTTATTATCATCAAAATCAAGATAAGGCTAATAAAGCCAACAGAAATGGGGTTGTCTCAGCGAGTGGAGATGCACTACTAGAGAGGCCAAAATGGGTGCTCCAAGGTGGTGGAAAAATGGCCGGGTCCCTTCCACGTTTGCACTGGAGGAAGGTCATATGGCTGGGAGATGAAAGGATGGGGAGCTCAAGCGTCGGGGAGGCCAGTTGACGTAGCAGCGTAGTGGACTGCGCAACTACTGGATTCACTGAAACAGAGGCGATGCACCATTGATGTGTGCCACCTAGGTGCACCTTTAAGGTGTGTCTGGATCATGCACCAAAATGGTGCACCTATCTAGTGTACTTAGGCTTACTGCTGGGCTAGTTTCTGGGATTGTAGGCTTGGTTTAGTGGATTGGCTAAGGCTTTGGGCTAGCTTGGTGGGTGAAATGGGCTTTGGTATTGGAATGCACCTTGTCGCCACTAAGCAAACTCTGCCAAAGAGATCCATCTATAAGTGGCTACCAAATTGGAGTGTCTACAGATGTCCCTCCTTGAGCAAGGTCGAGGGGAAGCCAAAATCGATGATCAAGGTTGACAAAGACACACTAATTGGTGCCAACCGAGAGGTGGTGTTTGTTGTTTGTATGAGCCACATATTTGGTGGAATGCACCAAAAGTCATGACTCAATGTCGCAATGCAAATGCAAATGCAAAAACGATGCTAAATTAAACGCAAATGTTGATGCCAACACAATGTTGGAATGCTAGTGCAAGTGTGAAAACCATGCTGAAAACACAAATGCTAAAAACAAGATTGTAGACACCGCAATTTTCTAGTTTTGAAAGATGGAGATGTGGTGGCTGAGCTCTAACCCTCATTAGGCCCATTTACTTCATGGAAGCCCACTTGGGCCCATGAAGGCCCACATAGGCCCATTAAACCCTAATTGAGCTTACTTGGGCCCACAAGACTAGTTTAGGCCTATTTAGCCTTTCTTGGGCCCATTCAATTCATTAAAGGTTCATTTAGGCCCATTCAGCCCATTTAGCCCCATTTGGGTCCATGGGGTCCCACAAGGCTCATATGGGCCCATTAAGCCCAAATTGAACCCAAAAGCCCATGAAGGCCCACCATGAACAATTTAACCCATTTCTTCTCTTCCAATCCATATTTTATTTCTCCTTCTCCACATACATAAATCATTTACCTTTTTTTTTTTACCAAAATCACATAAGCCTCCCTTCTCACTGAACTCACTCATTTCTTCACCAATCTCCCATGAATTCAGCCTGAACCATTCTTACCCAGCTCAGCCTCCAGTCCATCTCATCACTGGATCATCAGCCACCCAAGCTACCCCAGCCATTGGATCAGCCATCGTCGGAGGCACTGGATCGCCGTTGATCCCTGTCAGTGAGCAGGGGACAGATTGGAGCGTGAGGGGGACAGCCATTTGCTGTCTGCTGGACTGTTACAACTTCGGTTACGAGTTTGTTATCAATTCTGTTACGTATCGAGTGCCCTGCCGGAGTGGTTTGTTGGGTTGTTGCTCGCCTATAAAAGGAGAGGTAGAGGCAGCGAATGAGACACCCCTTCACCGCACGAGAGAGCCAAGAGTTGAGAGCAAGAGAATTCCAGAGTGAGAGGAGCATCTGCGGGGAGGAGAAGCAGCGGGTTCCAAAGCTCCGGCGAGTTATCTCCAACCAAGTACATCCTCTGATCCCTCGTAGTTGTTAAATTCTATCCTCCAGACCTCCTCCTCTCTTCTTGGAGTGTTTCCAAGGGATCCAGGGTGATCCCTTGGCCAACGAAGCTCCGCCGTGCCCCGCTGTCGCCACTCTCCGGCGACAGAGGTGGGGGGGGGGGGGGGGGG
>JAMKQA010011369.1:0-11280 GCA_024699735.1 Posidonia australis
ATCCTCAAAGCCAAATCCTGCAGCTCCCCCAGGTCATTGCACTGTGCCCTCTTCTTGAGACATGGTTGCAAAGGAACCTCCTCTTTCACATACAATTCCTGCATCGTTGGCGTGACATCAATATGATCTAGGGAGCTTTGCGGAGAACTGGAATGAGCATAGTGTGCATATAATTGAGAAATATGACATCCAGGTCCAGTGTTCCCTTGCCATTGATTTTCCAGTGGCCGAACATTAGCAGCCATGCCATGAGCTAGTTGTGCTTTCAATTGCATCAGCTGTGCTTGCAAGCTTGCTACCTAGACTTGATCCAATTGTAAAAGTTAAACCTGGGATCTAGCGAATTAATCAACAACTAGAAAGAACCTTCTTCACTACAATTAACATGGCATTAGTGTATTTATCCATTGTGGTTCTTATTAATAATTTGTTACTTTAATTTTGAAGAATATCTAAGAGCTATCAGAAAAACCTGTAAAATTAAAAACCGGCAAGTCTTATATATAGCTGCATTGCAGCTCTTACTAAGAAGAATGACGACATAAGAAAACGAGGTTTAGCATCCATTCTTTAGGGTTAATTGATCTATGGATTAAAAAAAAACCCAGTGGTATATAGAAAAATGAATACCTGCTGCTGCAAAGCAAAGATATGAGCAACGCAACCGTAGACGGGGTCCCGGATCCTGGCCTGAGCCTCATAGGCGATGGTGACCACCGCCTCACACCGGTCGTGGTGCGGCACGTGTAACAGAAGCTTCGACACGTTGCTGGCACCAAACACCTTGTGGATTGCCGCGAACCGGGCAGGTCCTTGCTCGGAGCAGAAGTACGGTGCAAAGACGCAATCTGTCGTGCACTTGCGTCTCAGGAACTTGCATGCACCACAAGGTGATCCTGTTCCAGTCGCCATGTTCAAGAAAAAGATATGACCACTAAAGAAGAAGAAGAAGAAGAAGAAGAAGAAGAAGAGTATGGTGTGGAGTGAGAAGAGGATTGGCTTTATACAAAAGAACCTTGGGATGTGGGGACATGGACGGTAAGATGTGTGTAGGGTTCGAAGGGAGCATGTATTAATGGTATAGAGCTAAGAGAGTTACACTTCGGGTCCTTGATGACATTTTTAATGAGATTTGATTATGAACTATATAAACTACTGAGTGTGGAACTCCTTTTCTCCGCCGAACGCCGCACTTCTTTTTCTTTGTTACGAAGACTAATGATTTGTTTATAACCCACGTACTTGATAAAGGGATTAGTTTAGGTTGTGTTGCAACAAAGCTATGTGAGTTGTGTAACAGCAAATGGCAAATATTAGAGAAGCCTTCGCATAATGCCATCTCATTTTTCTTATTAATTTCATGTTGGTTTATGTAGTTGGAAACTAGCAAACTGGTTATGAAAATGTGGAAAGGAGGGGGAGGAGATTGCCTTTAATATTATGTTGTCCTTGGGAGTTGATTTGTTGGGTAGTTGAGGAGTTTAATGTGTGGGCGGCTTTGGAAACCAGGATTTTTGTTGCAATAGTGGGTTTGCAAAAATAGAATCAGCAGACTCGACATGACTTATTGGCTTGTTTACTCTCGGAAAAAGAGACAAGTATTTTCATTGCTTTGTACAAGTTTGTCTGGGTTTACTCATAGATGTAAGTGGCTACGAGCCCCATAGCTGTCAACAGCTTTTTGAAAAGAAAAAAAAAATTTGAACTTCAAACTAAGAAATTGGTAAAAATCAAATCTAGTTTTAATAAATGTATAAAACATATATTAGTTGATGTCTTCGTGGAATTCAACAATGATAGTACCAAGTCTAATATATAGAACTCAACAACTCATTTTTTAAATTTTTTGTCAAAATTCACTGACAGCCCCATGGACCAGCTGCCATGTGATTGTTAATAGTTCTGTAAAGGAAATAAAAAAAAGGTATAGCTACAATTTTGCAACGAAATTGGAGAACATCTGTACGTTGAATTTTTTTCTAAGGATGAAGTTAAACCTGGCCCATCCCAACCCCAGTTGCCTACACCCTGTCATGCTATACATGAGTGAAGGAGATTTCAATTATGTCCTTGGATTTTCTAACTTATGCTCGCCAACGAGATGAAACAAAGAAAACCTTATGGGAATAATAAGTGAGATTAGATAGGATTTAACTTTTATTTGCATTGTTCTAACTATTAGATTTTACGTATACAATTTAAAACCCACCAACAATAGAATTAGCAGAAATTTTCAAGTCGTTTCTTACCCGACTGCTTTGGGCTTCCTTTTCACCTACACATGGGTTTTGTTTCTTCACCTCGACGTAAGTGTTCCGGGACTACAATCTAATGTCGAAGAAATGCTTGTTTTATACCACCAAACTTTTTTTAGGCCCCTACAACCACAGCTAATTAATTAATGAGAATTTCAGTTTGAATTGAGAAACCGTCTACTTCCTTGTCCCTCCTTGTTCTCCATCTCTTCTTCTTCTTCTTCTTCCCTTCTCTATATATCAGTATACACAAAATAAATGACAATTGCAACCCGAGCAATGCAATGATTCAAGCAGTCTCTCTTGCGAATTTGGTTATCATAACATAAAGCATATAGCACAACTATTCCTTCATGCTTCAGCGGCTCCTTGATAATATTTTAGCTTTAGCATGAACGAATTGTCGCTCCCTGAGTTTGAAGCTATATTCACCAACATGTTTACTGGATTCAATCAGCCGAAGGGGTTCACAAAGTCCACGACGATCAACAATAACATGGACATACTTTCTTTCAATTTTGCGAATTCGGACACATTAAGTAAAGGCTTACAGCCCCAATAGCAAGAGCAGCAATTGATTTCTACAGCAAGAAATTCAATTACACAACAAAATTGCATGTTTACAAAGTTTCTTATGATAATCTCCAAAAAACAAAAGAGAGGGTGTTTGATGCCTTATCTACAAGCACTGCCATCACATATCTCAGCTCCACCGTGTACAAAAATGACGGCAACCAAAAAGGGAAGAACAAACAAAACGTAGGCTATCGCTTGTGATGAAACCGCACCTTCAATAAGAACTGCATCTTAACCTGACCAAAAAGCAAAGAAATGAGAAACGAGCAACATATTCGGTAAGCAGGAAAAAAAAACCATATTTTCTTTAAAAGCAGACCCTTTGGTTGGATGATCTATGGTTTGAATGCCAACACCATATATAGAGCAATTTCATGGGAAAAGGTAATGAACAATTGAATTACAAACCTGAGCCGTATCATAAACTATATACTCATTGTACAATAACTCAGAGGCTCGAACATGGGAAGACACTGGTTTCCCACATGGAACAATAACTTCATCCTTCCACTTCACATACTCAGACTCCATGGGTATTGTCTTGCCAAGTCCTTTGGTTGAGTGCTTCCCTTTTGGAGGCCTATCCATATACTGCATGGCAGAAGAGTTATCTTGCATGATACCAAACAAGGAATCGATGATGCAATACCTTGGCATTAAGTTTTAAAAAAAGCGTGACAAATTGATGATGTAATAACTTGGCACTAAGTAACAAAAAACATGCACAAAAAAACTCCAAAACCACGAGGACTTATCCAGCCACTCACCTAAAGTATTGACTGATCAGTGCACAAAAACATGAGCAAGCTTGTACAATGCAAACAAATATATCATGAGAAGGAAATGTCAGAGAAATTGACAACTCACTGAGGCCTTCTTAAGCTCAAACGTCTCTCCTAATGCAACTTCGCTAAGCAGCAACAGTCCAACTGGATCCTTTTTGTCCACAAAGCAATATTGTGCACTTTTACTCACCAAATCAGCGAAGTAAATACCTTTGCCAAACTGTCAGTAAAAAAAATGCTGGTGTCAACTAAAAAATGTATATATTCATGGTTTAATGTAATGTAAGGTCCCAACCCACAGTGACACAATTAGGTGCATGTAAAAAAGCCAACACCCATGGCACAAAAAAGAATGGAACTTTTTAATACACAAACTTTTACCCAACCTCACATTTACATTTACATAAATTTCACACATATAGAGGAATATATGATTTACAATTATTACTTTCTGCATGCAGAAGACCCATTATCAACCTCCAAAACCCAACATCCAACTTGCTTCTTAAACTAGTACAGCAAGGTGATAAACTTCAGACTCAATTCATTTAGTTTTCACTTCTTTTGTATAAGTCAAATTCAATAAAGGATTGATTTGGAATTCATTATAAACGATTTTCATGTCACAGAGGAAAAGATGATATTATACAATTTACAAGTTCACTACATAACTTTTATAGCATGAAATTGCACGTATAAACACCAAATTGACTAGATTTTTTTTATTGCAGTATCCCATTTTAAATGTGGAAATCCATCACTTAATGATCCCTTGAGTATACATTAAAAGTTTCACTGCTGCAGTTCCTTTAATGAGATCTTTGCGTTCGCCCCTTAGGCCCTTATTGAACAGGCTAGGAGTATAGACTCATCAGATATGAAATGGGTACCATATAATCCAAATCCATGTCTTCCAGTTATTTCACCACTTTCTTAATCCGCATTTGATGGATATTATACGCATATTATTTGAGTTCAGATGCATTCAAATTTAACAATTGATAGAAAAAAAAAATTTAACTATAATTTTTCATTAATTATATTCTATATTTAAAGACTTCTTTGTTAACTATAATGATTTTCGTGTTAAAAATATCTATGATAACAAAGCCAATACGATATTATCAAAACAGATACCATGATCAGTATTCCACTTTGGCAAGATTCAATAAACAATAAGAAGTCAGAGCAGACAATGAGTTTTGAATAATCAATTAATTTTGAACTGCTAGGACAAACAAGAATATCCATCAGCATGTGCAGATACTGAGTTCATGAGATGGATGAGCCCCTGTGTGTGTGCGCGTGTGCGTGTGCACGCTTGTGCATGAGAGAGAGAGAGAGAGGGAGACAGACCATGTAGCCTGTCGCTGGGGCTTCTGGAGGTGCAATTCTAAGTCCTTGACTGAGGATACCCACAAAATTTGTCAATCTGGAACCTGCCAAGCATAAGAAAGTAATCTCAATGTGTTGTTTGAGAAAACATAAAAAACCAAAAAACTGACCGAACTACACAATAAGTCTCTTTTTAGTTTTTCTTAGAAGCACGATAAATATGTGAAGAATGTTAAACGTCTAATAATATTTACGCAACTAATCAATCAGACGTAGAGAGTGGTTAGCCTAAGACAAGCCACATTTTCTAAATGAATAAAATGTGCAACAAAAAGAGGGAAAATTAGAAAACATTCACAATAATTTGTCCAACTTCCAAGATCCTTGAATGCAATAATCACATACAGTTAAAAATGTGATACATTTCAGACCTCCAGCACAGAAACTATAAATCGCTCTTCTGATTGCCCTTATATCTTTTGAGTTCCAACAATAAGACATGCAAGTTATAACTTGTAATTCTAGTTCCATTCACAAATTTATGTATCGAAAAAATCATCAAGTAGAAATTTTGATAAAAAATGACTATGATATTCTAGTTCCTACCAAACAAGGGAAGCATCCTAATACTGATAAGTAAGCTTGATAGTTATAAAAGAATCGAGTACAAACCTTGTGAGTTTATCTAGCCATTATTTCGTTTCATCTCACTTTCACATGAAATTGTTGAGATTATTGATAAGGTTTTCCTTGTTCATTTTTTGGTAGCCTAAATGGTCGGGCTATTCCCACCAACACCAAGATTGTGGAGGCTATGGTCAATTGGTTAAAGGTCTATCAACCCTAAATAAAACAATTTACAAAGATTAAAATAAGTAGAATCATCATAACTTATCAATAAAGAAATGAATTACACTCATTTAAGTTTAGTTCCTTCAAAGGACGTAACATGGGGAAATGCAAACAAGCAACTACACATGCTGCAATTAAGAAATAAAATATTAAGCAGTGTATACTTCCATAACCAGCCACGATCCAACTAGTCCAAACATTCCAGTGCAAAAATACATTTCAAGCTATCTTTTAGGTATCCAATACCCAGGCACCCAGCATAATAATATATCACAAATAAAGATGTCATTTTAAGTATAAAAACGCTTACCATGCCATAGAAGCATCTTATTTTGAAGACTGTCTCTGTATGCCGTGTATGTATCAGATTCTCCTTTTCTTTCAAGAGCAAAAACATCTTCAAGTTCAAGGGTCCATTCCTGAACATCATAACAAGAGTTCAGAAATCATAGCAGCCATTCACAGTAAAAGAATATAACAAACTCCAGAGAAGATAAAAACCTTGTGTGTTGGTGCATGAGTGGTAAGGAGATAATGCTCCACTAACTTGTAATCCTCAGTATCATGAGGCAACGGGACAATGTCACAGTTTAGTTTTCGATACTTATCATCAATAGATTCACCAGTTTCACAATCAAAGCCAACCAGTCTAGAAGCAATTTCAATATCCTGAAGAGCTTCCAACATTTTCACCTAACAAGGAAGACAATGCTTACTAAATTGATTACAGAAACTAAAAACTATATACACAAATCCAGGTAAGATATAAATGTTTTATATATTAGCTTACTATAAATCTGCAAATGACTTGTATGCTTGCTTCAGCAAACAAAGCAGATGTAATTCCAAAACACATTTTTTTACCAAAACATATAATACACTAGGACTCTAGAAGCAGAGGAGGCACCAAGCACTGAAGGGTGACAGGCACCCATACAAAGGTGAAAATCTCATGTAGATCCTTATTAATGTAACAGTCGATCCATGCAGTATAACAGTAGTAGATTTTATGGAGCTTCTCGGCAGCATATAAATCTATATTTCTACCATTATTCTACACTGTATATCCTCCAGTAAAAGGTTTTGGACATCCTAGTTACACAGAGATCCACAAATGAAACTACTCAAAAGAAATTGAAAATACCACATAATTACGCTACAAGCTAAAAATCCAGACCATAAGTTATACAATTTGTTGGCTATCAAAAATATGCACAAAGCTCAGCATGAATCAGAACCATTGTACATGGATGCTGGATCCACAATGAACAATCACCTTCTATGTATGTATTGTAACACCTAGGCGTTTCCACTGTTTCGTCTTAGGAACGGAAGCGTTGGAGGTAGTGGAGGCGTCGACAGGTGCTGAGGAAGCGAAGGCATTGGAAGACAAATCGCTGTAGGCTTGTGATGGCGATTACGAGTGTGGCGGAGTTTTGGGTTTATCCACGGTTTATAAATAGGCAAGTCTTTGTTTCCTTGTGGCTACACCAAGAGGAGTGCAAACAAATACAGTATACTCATAAAATATCTGTATCCGTATCCACCCAAGAACAAATACGGATACAGATATGATTTTTTAAATTTGAGCGAATATGGATACAAATACAGATGTCTTTTAAATTTTCAACAAATACACATACGAATAATTTACAGATATCCATATATATTTATAGACAACTTTCTATATATCAACATCTAATCATTACATTAAAAATCTAAATCACTATATATGATCAAAACTATTTAAAATGCTTATATATAAAAAAAACATGTGATTTTGAAATTCCTATGTACTAAATTTAACATGCACTAGTTATAGCTTATTATAGCTCATAAAAAACCATTTAATTTGTTATAACTTATTATAACATGTACTTGTATATGCTATAAGTTTCTAAATGATATAAATTTTGATATGTACTTAATCTAGATGATGTATATTAAGATCCATAGATTACATTTTGATTTTAAAACTTATAATTTAGAAATTTAATAATTCTTACTCTAAAACTGTTGAATTTATATATAAATAAATATATATATTAAGAATTTCTAAATAATATAAATTAATATTTATGGATTACATTTTGATTTTGTAAATTAATAATGTAAATAAATATCTAGATGATGTAAATTAATATTTATGGATTATATTTTGATTTTGTCAAATTATTTATCTAATTTACAAGGATTTTACTTTTTCATTTATAGGATTTTACTAACTTTAATTAACAAAATATGTTGCAAAATGTGACAGTTTTTTATTAATCATTAATTAATTATACATCCATAATAGTGAAGTATTAAGATTTGGATTCATAACTTCATCTCTTTTTGACAAAGGTAAAGTCTAACCTATCATTATGTTTAATTTATTTTTTATTTTGATACACACACACACACACATACACACACTAATTAACTTAAAATATATATGTTAGAGGATATATGTCATGTATTAGGATTATGCCAATTAGACAGGTCATTGAATATCTATTTAGTCTAGGATATTTGATAAACCCTATATATATGTAACTACATGTCCAATAACAATAGATCTCTTTTCTTCTTTCATTCTCACATGGTACCAGAGCACCACGTTTAAAAAACCTAATCCTTATTCAACCCTAGCTGTCGACACCACCATCCCTCCCCACTTTCGGCACCATTAGTCACCTCCAACCACCTAGAGTAGCCCGTCGACGACACAGGAACCTACAGGAAAGCCTATCGACGCCGACAAACCCCCCTACAGAGCTCCTCAGCGTCACCAAGGCCCCCAACACAACCCACCAGCACCGCCAAGGCTCCCAACATAGCCTACCAACACCGTTAGTCACCCAAGCCCACTTCGCCAGCGGTTCTAGCCACTCCAAGGCTGTTCGACGACAACCATAGCCCCTCCAAGGGTCTCCTCCACATCCGCTGCTCCATCTAGCAACCTTGATCGACACCTCCAGTCCACCTCTCTCCTCCCAATCTGAACAACGATGTAGCAATAACCACTACGTCGTTGTTCAGATTTATGTCACATCCAAATAGTCCTTGGTGTGTGAACCTGTCACATCCGTACGTATTGGTGTAGCAGTTCGACTACTTCTATTGGTGTTTTTGTTTTATACACAAGTCTAATTAGTTGACTTTGTCTCATGACTTCTCGTAAATCATTGGTTCAATGGGACCTTCCAGAAGCTTAATGACAAGAACTATCTTCTTTGAACATAGAATTTCAAGACCTTTATTGTAACACATCGTAAGTTGAAATACCTTATGAAGCCTCCTTCTAACAGTAAAGATGTCAGATATGATGATTGGTATGTTGATGATTCAACTAGAATATACTAGTTAGTAAATAACATGGGACCCTCTACTGCATACGATGTTATGATGTTGCAATCAACAAAGAAGATATGAAATACATTGCAACTCACATACAATCATGATAAGAACATATCAAGAGTTTTCAAAGTGTTTGAATAATTGTTTACCTAACGTTAAGGTGATCGTTCTGTTTAGGAACACTTCTCTTTTCTACGTGCCTTATTTGATAAACTTGAGATATATCAGCCTTTGACGGGTAACATTACTCAAATGAAATAGTATCGTGATGAACTTGCATTGGCCATCTACTTATTTAATTTGAGTGGAAATCTCAACTCTTGGATCTGAGGACAGGTCTTAGGTGCAGACAACATTCCTAATTTACAGACCACCTTTACAAAAGTTCTACAGATCTCCACCGCCACGCCTATAATCTCAGATTAGTCAACCATCGCAGTAACATGAGATCGAAGACGTAGTAGCTCCTGAGGGAGAGGTCATGGACGTACAAAGACTGAAGGATGTCCTTGAGGCTCACACTATAGACGGATGGAACATCGGGTAGGCAAATGCTGGGATATGATTGGTCGACCTCTTACAGCGAATGTCACTAAAGAATCACTACCTGTCACTTCCACCAATAAGGAACAGGCTGCTAGCATTTCTCAGACTAATTATGAACGATTCCTGCAACTAAAGGTCACTAACTCTGCCATCACTTGTTCTCACGCTACTTCCTCATATGCTAATGTTCTCTTGGCCTCTAGGAATACTTCCTAGATCATTGACTCAACTAACTCTTTCCATATGTCAGGTACAAAAAACATTTTCAAACGTTTATCCCAACTTTCTGAAATATATTCAGTAGCTATCGTTGATGATCGTTCTTGTCTTGTAATTGGAGAAAAAGTTGTGCAAGCCTCTTTTCAATTTCAACTTAAAAAAGTCCTACATGTACCTGTTTTTTCCTATTAACTTTCTTTCTATTAATGCCATTACAATACAATTGCTTTGTTATGTAACTTTTTCCCATTCTACTGCACTTTTCAGGATAGATTTACAGACAGAAAGAAGGATTAGTTTGGACCGTAAACGAGGCAATAATGTGTACCTATTGGTCCGTAATGATATATTACAAGAAGTAATATCTGTGGCAACCACCTTTGAATACTTTGTTTTGTGGCACCACCAATTAGATTATCCATCATACAAGAAGTTACAATAGACTTTACCATGGTGTTCTATCTCCACTTTTAATTGTGAGTCGTCTTAGTTAGGCAAGTACCACCATGTTTCCTTTAGGTATTTGCATCTTACGTCGAGTCAAAATTTGTTTGAATTAATTCACTAAGACATCTAAGGTTCCAACAGAGTCTTATCGATGTCAGTTTATCGTAATTATATTATTTTTATTGATAATTTTTCACATGTATCTTAGATATATTTGCTAAAGGATCGTAACCATATTTTTAATGTACTCAAAAACTTCATTACAGAAATAAAAATCAATTTAATGTTACTCTTAAATGTTTGTGTTAGAGTAGCTATTATTATGTATTATGTCTAAACGGATTATTGGATATCCATTTACCATAGGGATGTCAAATATACCTATATATATGTACGCTTCTCGTATCAATAGAGATAGATTTTCTTGATCTTTCACCATATGGTACCAGAGCACAGAAAAAATAAACAAAAAAACAACCCTAACTGCCTGACCCACCCGCCGCCACCCTCTGACCCGCCGTCCGCCTACTTCGCCGCCGGCAGGCCTCTCCCAAGCCTTCCCAGTCGCCGACACCCTCCCCAACCACTCCCGCGCCCTTCCTAACCGCCAGCACTAAGGAAGGCCATCTATAGACTCAAGCAAAGTCCCAGAGCATGGTTTGAAAATTTTAATCAGGTGGTACTAGATGATGGTTTTCAACGATGTGCAGTGGATCACTCAGTGTTTTACAGGCGCACAGGTCATAGATGTGTTATCCTGCCTGTGTACGTGGATGACATACTAGTGACTGGTAGTGATGCAGAAGGAATTACAGAGATAAAAGGCCATCTTCATAGACATTTTGTGACGAAAAACATAGGAAAGCCTCATTACCTTCTAAGGATCAAGTTTGCCTATGCTCATAATAAGATAACGCTATCAC
>JAMKQA010011370.1:0-12453 GCA_024699735.1 Posidonia australis
CTCCGACCGCACTTTGAATGGCCTATTTCCCCCCCCCCCCCCCACCTCACTCACTAGCGTCACGACTTCGGCGATGGACTCAAAGAGAAAGAAGCTATTTGAAGCAGCAGCGCAGCGTTTCGAGGCTTTTGGAAGGTCGTCGTGAAGAAAGGAACGGTGCTCAAGCTGGTGGAGGCCAAGAGTGGTGCATACTTGTCCTTTCCGATCTACCTCGTCGTCGACTCCATCTTCTCTAGCGAGCTCAACTGTGGCAGGATACAGAGGCTTAGAGTGAGGCATCGGGGCTTCTAGAGGCCAAAGCGAATGTTGACAAAGATTTTCCAATAATTCAGTAGGAACTGCGATGCATGAGATGCCTGGTCAAGCTTTGCTGTGCATCGTCTTCTCCAGCGACGACGAGTGCTATGGGAGTTGGGCTACTTTTTGTGGCTACTAAGGGGCAGCGTGGCTTCCAAAGTCGAGGAGGAGCAAGGCAGATCTAGCCTAGCTACTCCACACACACCCAGACACGAATCACTAAGTTGATTCCTAACCCCACCTCTTTTGTCGAAAAAAATGGGTCCAACGACCCATAAAACTTGAATTCCAGCTAAGGAAAGCTTAATTCTTCACTGGAATAAAATTCTTGTGACCATGCTAGTGGAACCTTGCATGACTCCATAGTGCGAGGATACACAAGAAGAGTCCCTATATGGTCATAGTGAAGCTGGTGAATCTGAAGAAGAAGACTAGAATCAGAAACACCAAAGAAAGAAAAGAAAAGGATAAGGAAAAGGAGTTGCCACCTAGTCTTTTAATGGAAAGACGAGGAAAACCAAGATGCGTATAAATTCACAAAACTGATGCAAATGAATGCGTGTATGCTCCGCACCTAATGGATGTAACACTTGGCCATTGCGAGCCAGAGAAAGGATAAGGATTCTTATTACGCATGGGGAAGGTGTTAGTCAACCCCATGCGCCCAAAGAATTCAATCTTTCTAGGTTTCCTACTTGCTGATGATCTAGTGTGTGTATGCTTTTCTACCCCGAATGCACATGCCTATGATGAATGCGAAAACATGTCATATCAATGAGAAGAAATGAATAAAAGGGAAATAATAAGGAAAATAATCCAAGTGACAGTGTAGGCATTGAAAATGCCACTTTACGTTACTCCCTTAGGCGATGAGGAAAATTGTGAAAATCAGAAATATTCGAAAAGCGCCACGCAAAACAGCGAAAACTTAAGAAATCTATGAAAATTAAATGAAATAAAATAATCCTCATTCGGGTCCATGTTGGCATTGTCTAGCTTGTTAATGTACGCCCTAGGGCAATGAAAATCCAAATCAAATAAAAAATCATGAAAATCTGGAAATTAATGCCAAAGCTAAGCTTGAAATAAGTTTGAAATGCATGCATGACGAAAGAAAATAAGCATGAGAATATATGCATGATAAAGGATAACAAAATGTACAAATAAAAGCATGGGTGAAATATGTATATTTTCAGGGGCATTTATGCAAAAATGACATATTCCTAGGTAAGGATTGAGGTTTCCAAGGTTAAATCAATGAAAATGTTAAAGAAAACACATTTTATGCAATTTTAAGGAAGTTGGGGGTGAAATGTGCAAAACAGTGCATTTTTAGTAAAATTAGGATTCCTAGGATTCAATATGTAATTTTGCTAGCAAAACATGTGTTCAATGTAATTTTGAAGAAATTCAGGATTAAATGTGCACATTAGTGGACTCATGGATGAAAATAAGAATTTTCGGGGATTGATTTACAAATGTGCCATAAAAACATGCATTTAGTGTAATTTTGGGGAAATTCAGGGCTTAAAATGAAAATCTATGCACTTTTTAAGTAAAAACATGAATTTCTAGGGTTTGGTTTGCAAATGTGTCAAAAAATCATATTTTCAGTGCATTTTTTAGTGAAGTTTAGGGCTTTATGTGCAACTTAATGTGAAAGAAAACTAAATCAGAGGGTTTTATGTCAAAATTTGAAGCCTAAGAATTAGTAAAAGAAAAACACAAGGGCCACACTACAAATTTACCTTAACAAAACATTATTAAAATGATTTATAAATAAATTCAAGGACAAATATGCAAAATAAAAGGACCTAAATGCATACAATAGAAAAGAAAAGAAGTTTTCTTTAAAGAAATTTAAAAAACACTCGACGGTCGCCGACGACTGCACCTCCCCGGTGACAACCTCTTGGGTAGCCATCCAAGCCTTCCCCGACGCCCGATAATGCATCCAATTAATTGATGAGCAAGAGGAAGATAGGGGAGAGGATATCCTGGCTTTGATCACACTTTGAATGGCCTAGTTCCTCCCCCCACCTCACTCATTGGCGTCACGACACCGGTGACAGACTCAAAGAGAAAGAAGCTACTGGAAGCAGTAGCACGGCCTTTTGATGCTTTTGGGAGGCGGTTGTGAAGAAAGGAATGGTGCTTGATCTAGTGGAGGCCAAGAGGGGAGCATACTTGTCCTTACCGATCTACCTTGCCATCGACTCCATCTTCTCCAATGAGCTCGACTGTGGGAGGAAATAGAGGCTTAGAGTGTGGCTTCTAGAGGCCGAAGTGTATGCTGATGAATATTTTCCACTAATTCAGTGGGAACTGCGATGCATGAGATGCCTGGTCGAGCTTCACTGTGCATCGTCTTCTCTGGCAATGGCGAGTGCTGTGGGCGCTGGGCTGCTTCTAGTGTCTACCAGGGGGCTGCGTGGTTTTCAAAGTGGACGAAGAGAAAGGGGGGATCTAGCCTAGCTATTCCATAAACAACCAGACACGAATCACTCAGTGGATTCCTACCCCCACCTCTCTTGCTGGAAACAATGGGTCTGTAATCGATAAAACTTGAATTCTAGCTAAGGAAAGCTTAATTCTCCACTGGAATAAGATTTCGGTGACCATGCTGGTGGAACCTTGCACGATTCCACGGTGCGAGGAAACACAAGAAGAGTCCCTATATGGTCACGGTGAAGATGGTGAATCCGATGAAGAAGACTAGACTCAGAAACACCAAAGAAAGATAAGAAAAGGATAAGGAAAAGGACTCGCCACCTACTCTTTTAATGGAAAGACAAGGAAAACCAAGATGCATATAATTGCATGAAAATGATGCAAATGAATTCGTGTATGCTCCGTGCCTAATGGATGAAACACTTGGCCATTGCAGGCTATAGAAAGGGTAAGGATTCTTATTATGCATAGGGAAGGTATTAGGCACCATCATGCACCTGAAGAACATGGTCTTCCTAGGTTTCCTGCTTGTTAATGATCTAGTGTGTGTATGCTTTTCTACCCTAAATCCACATGCCTGAGATGAATGTGAAAACATGTCAAATCAAATGGAAGAAATGAATAAAATGGAAATAATAAGGAAAATAATCTGAGAGACAGTGTAGTCATTGAAAATTCCAATTTACAGTACGCCATTGGGCGATGAGGAAAATCGTGAAAATCGAAATATTCAAAAAGTGTCACGCAAAATAGTGGAAACTTACGGAATCCGAGAAAATCAAATGAAAGAAAACAATCCTCATTCGGGTCCATGTCGGCATTGTCATGTTAGTTAATGTATGCCCTCGGGCAATGAAAATCCAAATCAAATCAAAAAACATGAAAATCGGAAGAAATCCAGAAAATAATGCTAAAACTAATCTTGAAATGCGTGCATGATGCAAGAAAATAAGCACGATAATATATGCATGAAAAAGGATAACAAAACGTACAAATAAAAGCATGGGTGAAATATGTAAGTTTGCAAGGGCCTCAATTCAAAAATAACATGTTTTGGGTAAGGACTGAGGTTTCCAGGGTTAAATCTCCAAAAATGTTAAAGAAAACACAATTTATGCAATTTTAAAAAAGTCAGGGGTGAAATGAGCAAAACATGTGTTCAATGTAATTTTGAAGAAATTCAGAGTTAAATGTGCAAATTAGTGGACTCATGGATGAAAATATGAATTTCCAAGGACTGATTTACAAATGTGCCATAAAAACATGCATTTAGTGCAATTTTGCTGAAATTCAGGGCTTAAAATGAAAATCTATGCACTTTTTGAGTAAAAACATGAATTTCCAGGGTTTGGTTTGCAAATGTGCCAGAAAATCATATTTTTAGTGCAATTTTATTGAAGTTTAGAGTTTTATGTGCAACTTAATGGACGTAATGTGAAAGAAAACTAAATCAGAGGGTTTTATGTCAAAATTTAAAGACTAAGAATTAGTAAAAGAAAAACACAATGGCCATACTAGAAATTTACCAAAACAGAACATAATTAAAATGATTTATAAATAAATACAAGGACAGATATGCAAAATAAATGGACCTAAATACAAATAAAAGAAAAGAAAAGAAGTTTTCTTTAAAGATATTTAAAAAACACTCGATGGTCGCCGACGACTGCACCTCACCGACGACAACCACCTGGGAAGCCATCCAGGCCTTCCGCGACGCCCAATCTTGCATCCAATTGATTGATGAGCAAGAGGGAAGAGAGGGGAGAGGGGAGAGGATGAAGCTCCTGGAAGTGGCAGTGCGGCGTTTCAAGGCTTTTGGAAGGTTGTTGTGAAGAAAGGAAAGGTGTTGGAGCCATCGGAGGCCAGGAGAGGTGCATACTCGTCCTTCTCGATATGCCTCGTCGTCGACTCCATCTTCTCCAACGAGCTCGACTATGGGAGGAAACAGAGGCTCAAAGCAAGGCTTTGGGGCTTTTGGAGGCTAGGGGGAATGTAGATGAAGATTTTCCAATATTTAAGTGGGAGCTGTGATGCATGACATCCCTAGTTGAGCATCACTGTGCACCATCTTCTCGGTAGCTTCGACTCCGCACTATGTATTAGTGTTTGCTAGGTTAAGGGTTTTGGATTAGGGTTTAGGCTAGGTTTAAGTTTTTGGATTAGTGTTTAGGCTAGGTTTAGGGTCTTGTATTAGGGTTTGCTAGGTTTAGGGTTTTGGATTAGGGTTAAGGCTAGGTTTAGCGTTTTGGATTAGGGTTTGCTAGGTTTAGGGTCCAACTGCATGCATATTGGGTGTCTACAGATGCCTTTCCCTGAGCAAGGTTGAATGACTAATGCAAATGAGATCAATGCTCAAGATTGACGAAGACACCCCGCCCCCTCTTACAAGGAAAGGAGAATAGGATAAGAGGACCACCGCTTTTGGAGCATATACTGAGAAATGTGTAAGTGAATATTGAAATCAAAAGGTGCGTAGTTATCGGACTCGTGAACCATATAGTTTGGGTTATCATCCCAAAAGAGTAAAAGAAAACAAGGAGGATAAAAAATGACAGAACATGTTATAAAAGTGGTGATAGTTTAGGTTATCAGCCTAAACGATAGTTTAGGATATCAACTAGAATGATAGTTTTAGTTATCAGCCTAAGTGATGGTTTAAGACATCAACCTAGAGAAGAAAGCATGACTGGAAATCAATCATGCCAACCAAAGGAACTATAGTTTAGGTTATTAGATTAAGTGATAGTTTAGGATATCGGCTAGGGTGATAGTTTAGAATATCAGCTCGAATGATAGTTTAGGATATCAGCCTAAATGATAGTATAGGATATCAACCTAAGCGATAGTTTATGATATTAGCCTAAGTGATAGTTTAGGATATCGTCCTCGGTGATAGTTTAGGATATCAACCTAAATGATAGTTTAGGATATCAGCCTAGGGAAAAGGGTATGACACGATATCAGCATAAATGATAGTTTAGGATATCAGCCTAAGTGATAGTTTATGATATCAACTTGGGCAATAGTTTGGGATATCAGCCTAAATGATTGTTTAGGATAATAGCCTAAATGATAATTTAGGATATCAGCCTAAATGATTGTTTAGGATAACAGCCTAAATGATAATTTAGGATATAAGCCTAAATGATAGTTTAGGGTATCAGCCTAAGTGATAGTTTAGGATATCAGCCTAAGTGATAGTTTAGCATATCAGCCTAAATGATAGCTTAGGATATCAGCCTATGTGATAGTTTAGGATATCAGCCTAATTGATAGTTTAGGATATCAGCCTAAATAATAGTTTAAGATATCAGCTTGATTGATAGTTTAGGATATCAGCCTAAATGATAGTTTTGGATATCAGACTAAATTATAGTTTAGGGTATCAGCCTAAGTGATAGTTTAGGATATCTACCTGAGTGATAGTTTAGGATATCTGCCTGAGTGATAGTTTAGGATATTAGCCTAAATGATAGTTTAGGATATTAGCCTAAGTGATAGTTTAGGATATCTACCAGAGTGATAGTTTAGGTTATCATCCTGAGTGATAATTTCGGATATCAGCCTAAATGATGGTTTAGGATATCAACCTAAATGATAGTTTAGGATATCAGCCTAAGTGATAGTTTAGGGTATTAGCCTAAGTGATAGTTTTGGATATCAGCCTAAGTGATAGTTTAGGGTATTAGCCTAAGTGATAGTTTAGGATATCAGCCTAAGTGATAGGAAATAAGTGTCTCTCTTCTGGAATGAGACTGAAGAAAGGGCCACCATCGACTCTATCCATTCTGAATAGATGTCAATAGGGGCATGGTAATGTAGTGGTCTTATCGACCAGAGGATATGGCAAGTTTTGGACATACCAACCAAAAGGATATGGCAAGTTTTAGACTGATCGACCGAGAGGGTATGGAAAGTTTCAAACTTACCGACCGAGAATGGCAAGTTGACGGATGCCAACCGGATAGTTGGGGATATCAACCCAGAGAAAGGGCATGACTGGATATCAGACTTGTCAGCTGACGGGGGAACATTTTACTTTGCGGGATATGCTCTAGACATTGCACGAGGCCTAGAAGAAAATGGAAATAAGACTTGTTCGACTCGAGCATGTCCAGCAGAGTCGAAGCTACCGAGATTCTTCCATTCTGAGTGAATCTGGGATAGGAACACCTAGACCTCCTCTATGCTCTAGAAGAAGAAAATAAGACTTGCTTGACAAGAGCAAGTTCAACAGAGCAGATTGGATTCCACCCTACCAGGTATGGAAGTCTATGATGGCTTCATTCATCAAAGCCTAGGAAACAAAATAAAAATGCTCAATTATTAATTGGGTAGACCCCAGTGCCAAGTCGACAGGTAGAAGAGGACAGCAATTTGAACTAATTAAGCACATGTTGTCGCAATGGCGAATTCTACTCCATATCAACCATAAGCAACCAAACAAGTTGGCCAAAAGTGTTCTAATGAATTTTATTATAGCAATAAAATACAATGAAGTGATTACACGTATTTTAGATTACAATGAACCAATAGCATAAAGTGAATATCAAGAGTCTACGTCATCCCTGGATCTCTTTGAGCCTCCAGTTTTGGGAAATAGTGTATGGCTCAGAGCAACGCTACAGATCAGCTAGGTTTCTTCAACATTGGCTTCATAATCTACTATGAAACCCTTCCCTTCTACGATTGTGAGATCCTTTGATCGTATGGAGCCATTAAGCAGGCATGATAGTTCCTTAGTCATAGCATAAGAGCCTTGATGGTACTCTTACAACCGAGCTAGCATTAGCCCCTATACAAAGAAATCTTGTTGGTAGTCGAATTGCCACATCACGCAAACTAGATGATACTCAACTCCACCAGTCAACCTCAGTGGGATGATTAGCTGCATTTCAGCCATATTGACGAAAGTCTCAAAGTTATGAGTGGCTGATGGAATGATGCATCAGATGACCTTGTCTTCTGTGAAAGTCTCCAACCGTTAATAATCCTTGTGAATCGATGTGAGCTTGCGAGCATGACTGCTTTGAAAGTAGGATTCAAAGGCCGACCGTTGTGGGCGTAAGACTTATACACCCAGATGAGTGGCCAACTACACTTGTACAAAGGCGCCATAGCCATAAAATTGTCGGCATCACCGTAATGACTGGTCTAAAGCCCAGTAAGTCTCTACTAGGATAACTGGGGCCAAGTAAATCTGACAGGTGACCACTGCCAAAGCAATCTCGACGACCTCAATGTTCACGACCATCCGACGATGTCTAAAAGCCAACTCACCTATGAAGCTGATGACAAAGCCTTTCAACCAAAGCTCATTGCCCAAGGAGGTGCACATTTCGACCACCTTGTTAAAGTAAGCTAGTTGTAGCATAGGTGTAGACACCCCGATTTTGAGGTAGTTCATTGATAAGGCCTCATTTGTTGCTTTGGATATGGCTGACCTTTGGACCAATCCCTAAGCCCACAGCAAGCTCGCAGCCCAGTTAGAAAACCAGACTAATAGGGGAGAGCACCTAGCTAGCACACCAACCCAGCACACCGAGCTAGCACATCAACCTAGCACACCAACCCGGCACACCGAGCTAGCACATCAACCTAACGCACCTCCCTAGCACACCAACCTAACGCACATCCCTAGCACACATTGGTGGCGCACTTATCCAGCGCACCTCCCTAG
Organism: Posidonia australis; assembly: GCA_024699735.1. NCBI lineage: Eukaryota > Viridiplantae > Streptophyta > Magnoliopsida > Alismatales > Posidoniaceae > Posidonia > Posidonia australis. The sequence goes on from JAMKQA010011370.1 coordinate 8,432, forward strand.
CGCACAAGGCTGCGACTGCTGGCTTTCTGCCTTCCTTGGTTGTTACCTCCAACAACGAATGTGCCAGGGAATATTCCAGGCTCTTCATCTGCAAGGCCCACCATATACCCGTGCCTCACCTCTGAGAGCTCCCTATAAAAGGACCCTCATAGGCATTATTTTCAGGGAGTGAACAGAGCCAACAGAGCCACAACAGAGAGACAAAATCCAGAGAACTGAGAAATCTGAGCAGAATCCTTGCACCCAGCCATTTTCCACCCCAAAACCCAGCCTTTGCACGAGCTGTTCCATCAGTCCAGCAATGTATTTTCATTCCCCAGAGCACTCCTTGCGTCCTGAAGCCTTCCAAAGCAATGAGGTTTTCTTATCCGTGATATTGCAAGAGGGAACACATCGAGAGGTAGGCTTTCTACCTCCTCTTTACTTTCTTCTAAATTTCATGTCAGAACTTAGTAAAAGCATGCTTAAAATCCTATGAATAATCTGTTTTGCTCTGTGTTTTAGATGTTTGCATGATAACATGCTCGCTTTCTTTACAAATAATCTCCATGTTAATTCATGTTTTCATTTCTAGCATGAGATCGGCATAAGCATAAGTTTTATTGTTTCCTTGCATATAACACCTTGCCATGCACCTATGTCTGCCATTTGCATGTAAAAGCATGCACACTTGATCATCATATTTACATGTTTTGATCCAGATCATGCTGGTTCTTGAATGTTTCACGTTTTCATGCATGAACCCATCATTCGTTTCGGTTTCAAATGCTTTGCTTTCATGATGGTTATTGATCCTGCACTCGCATCATGTGTTTTCCAGTTTTATCATGGCATGGGCCTTTTAGCACTTGCATGAATCCTCCTTGCAACTCTATTGGGTGGGATCTGGATCAAGTTACATTCTGATCCAGACTCCTCGGGACGCACCAATCAGGCGCACCCCACCCGTGCACCAGGCTGACGCATTCTATAGGCGCGCCAGGCTGGCCAGAGATCAGAACATCTGCATTTTTATGTCTTTGTTTGCATGGTTTTACCGCAGGGTTTTAAGCTTATTCCTTTCTGATTAGATTTTCTGGTTTATCGAGATATCACTTGGGTTTCTTCAGCTTTCAATCAACTGCTTTCTATTTTGTTTTCTCTCCTCTGTATTCAGTTTCAGGCTGAATCTAGTAGACTGGTTGCACATTACTCCTTTGTGAGAATTTGGTGCATCAGTCCATGATCCAGTGGTCTAACTGGGTCTCACACCTTACATATAGCTTCAGTAGGTTGGAACCTGTGTGAGGTTATTGGCCATTGAGCACAGGGTCCATTTGCATTTGCATTTCATGTGCTTTGGATGCATATTTTCCTGAGTTTTACTGAATGTTTTCTGCAGAATTTTTTCCAGAGTGCATCCTCTGATGTTTTGCTTTGCATGGCTTTCTATTTTGCCTCTGCATATTTAGCTGGCCCACCTAGACACATGTAGGTGGCGCTCCAGACTGACGCACCAGTCTGGCGCACAAAACAGACGCAGTATCCTGTTTTCAGTAGCACACAGCATGTTTTTCAGATGTCTCGCTTGCTCTCTCAACCCGATTTGCTTCTGGGTTTTCATCTGATTTTCTTCCTAGTTGCATTAGCAAGGCACATCTTTGTTTTCAACAGTTTTCCTGCATCTTAGCTTGCATTTAGGCATATAGTAAGCAATGATGAGAAATCACTCAAAATGATACAACTTTGATTATGTTTATGCAACATCTTTGCAATACGCACCTGACCCAAAATAAAGAGTGATACTTCTGAGCATTAAGACACACCCCCTACACATCATGCAGCTACTAGCATAAGCCACTAAGCATAGCATGGCATGTTGCCCTCGGGCGTATAGCAAAAGGCTGAAGGCCGACATTCATTTGCAAAAGATAAATCACTAGAAGACCGATTCGTCGGGCGTGCGAGGGTGCCTAACATCTTCCTCGCACGTAACAGGGATCCTTACCCACATTTCTGGTTTTACGCTGCCCCTTTTTATATTTTGTTTGCATGATTCTTCATGTGTTTATGGTTTTCCTCGTCTTCCATAATAGACTAGGTGGCGACTCCTGCATTTTGCATTTTCCCCCTTTTCTTTTTGACGTGGCTTTGTCGCTCCTCTGGCACACCACCTACCCGTGTGTGCCACCCCCGTCGGCATGGTTACATCGACCAACAGGGACATGATAAGTTTCAGACATATCAACCAGGAGGGACAAGAATGATAAGTTTTGGACTTATCGACCAGCAGGGACATAGATAACTTTCGGACATATCGACCAAGAGGAACAATGATATGTTTCGGACTTATCGACCAACAGGGATAATGATAAGTTTCGAACATATCGACCAGCAGGGACAATGATAAGTTTCAGACTTATCGACGAAGAGGAACAATGATAAGTTTTGGACTTATCGACCAACAGGGACAATGATAAGTTTCGGACTTATCGACCAATAGGGACAATGATAAGTTTCGGACTTATCGACCAACAGGAACAATGATAAGTTTCGGACTTATCGACCAACAAGGACAATGATAAGTTTCGCACATATCGACCAACAGGGATAATGATAAGTTTCGGACTTATCGACCAAGAGGAACAATGATAAGTTTCGGTCTTATCGACCCACAGGAACAATGATAAGTTTCAGACTTAACGACCCACAGGAACAATGATAAGTTTCAGACTTATCGACCAAAAGGGACAATGATAAGTTTCGCACTTATCGACCAACTGGGACAATGATAAGTTTCGGACTTATCGACCAACAGGAACAATGATAAGTTTCGGACTTATCGACCCGGAGGGACAATGATAAGTTTTGGACTTATCGACCAGTAGGGACAATGATAAGTTTTGGACTTATCGACCAATAGGGATAACGATAAGTTTCGAACTTATCGACCAACAGGGACAATGATAAGTTTCAGACTTATCGATCAACAGGAACAATGATAAGTTTCGGACTTATCGACCAACAGGAACAATGATAAGTTTCGGACTTATCGACCCACAGGAACAATAATATATTTCGGACTTATCGACCCACAGGAACAATGATAAGTTTCGGACTTATCGACTAAGAGGGACAATGATAAGTTTCGGACTTATCGACCCAGAGGAACAATGATAAGTTTCGGACTTATCGACCTAGAGGAACAATGATAAGTTTCGGACTTATCGACCAACTGGGATAATGATAAGTTTCAGACTTATCGACCAAGAGGGACAATGATAAGTTTCGGACTTATCGACCAAGAGGGACAATGATAAGTTTCGGGCTTATCGACCAACAGGGACAATGATAAGTTTCGGACTTATCGACCAAGAGGGACAATGATAAGTTTCGGACTTATCGACCAACAAGGACAATGATAAGTTTCGGACTTATCAACCAAGTGGGACAATGATAAGTTTCGGACTTATCGACCCAAAGGAACAATGATAAGTTTCGGACTTATCGACCAAGAGGAACAATGATAAGTTTCGGACTTATCGACCCAGAGGAACAATGATAAGTTTCGGACTTATCGACCAACAGGGATAATGATAAGATTCGGTCTTACCGACCAGAAGGAGAATGGTAAGATTTGGACGTACCGGCCAGAGGGAGAATGGTAAGATTCGGACTTACCAGCCAGAGGGAGAATGGTAAGATTCGGACTTACCGGCCAGAGGGATAATGGTAAGATTCAGACTTACCAACCAGAGGGAGAATGGTAAGATTCAGACTTACCGACCAGAGGGTGAATGGTAAGATTCGAACTTACCGGCCAGAGGGAGAATGGTTTCACCCATCTTGGAGTGAAGCCAGGGAGACAAGGGTGTAGGGGTCCTAGCCGACTGTTTAGCCAGAAGGATTTGCCAAGGAGATTTTATTTAAGATATCAGTGCACCATGGATCGTCGTTGTTGTGGGGAATGTCTGTTGAATTGGTGTAGTGCCATGCCACAGTCGTCATTCCAGTGGGGGCCGTTATGTGGTGAATGTCACTTC
>JAMKQA010011372.1:0-13900 GCA_024699735.1 Posidonia australis
TGATGTGCCATGTTCTTGCATGCTTGTTTTCAGTCTTACCCAATCGATTTTCCCTCTGTTTTCTCAGTCTGCAATGTTCAGTCCATGAGGGACTCTGGTAGGCTGTTTTGCACTTTACTCCAACATGGAGAGCCTGTGCTTTAGCTCATGATCCAGAGGCATGGCTGATTTTGTTTTTTGCATTTAGCTAAATAGGTGTGACCTTGTGTGAGGCTGCTAGCCCTTGAGCACAAGACTCACAAGCATTTGCATTTGATTCAAGCTTTTAAACCATTGCATTTGATTTACCTAGCTTTCCAGAATGCATTTTGTGTGATTTGGCTTTCCAGACTGCATTTTTGGTTTTCCAGCGTGCATCCCTACGAGATTTAGCATTGCATATCTTCTCTGTTTTTACTCTACATTTCTCTGACCCCACCTAGGCGCACATAGGTGGCGCACCAGACTAGCTCACCACTCTGGCGAACCAAACAAGCATGCTGCTCTGTTTTCAGCACATAGCACGCTTTTTCCTATGATTTTATTTCGCTTTCTCGACTTGGCTTTCTTCCGGATTTTCCCTGATTTTCCACCTGGATTTACTAGGAAGGTACAGCTTTGTTTTTAATTGTTTTATGAATTTTAAATTTGCATTTGCATATAGCAAGCAATGACGAGAAATCACTCGTAATGACACAACTTTGATTTTGTTTATGTAATGATCTTGCATCAATACTTGACCTGAATTAAAGAGTGATATTTCTGAGCATTAGGACACACCCCTGCACGTCATGCACCTATTAGCATAAGGCACTAAGCATAGCATGGCATATCGCCCTCGGGCGTACAGCAAAAGGCTAAAAAGTCGACATTTCACAAGCATGGGAGAAACCATAGAAGACCGATTTATCAGGCGTACGAGGGTGCCTAACACCCCCTCGTACGTAATAGGGATCCTTACCCGCATTTCTGGTTTGCGTAGACCTTTTTTATTGTTTTGCATGATTTTCATGTTTATTTGGTTTTCCTCGTCTTCCATAATAGACTAGGTGGCGACTCCTGCATTTGCATTTTTTATTTATTTTTCTGCCGTAGCTTTGCTGATTTTTGCATTATCATGCGATCCTCGCCGGCATGGTTACAGGAAGCACACACTACACCTGCACCACCACCTCCACGTGCATAAGCACCACCTGCATATCCCAACCTTGTCAACCAGCCCATGCCTACGTATAATAACTCAGTAGGCACTAGGGCCTCAGGAATCCATTTCCTCTCCGCTCCTACGTCTACGACATCCGTGGTAGACCCCTCTGATCTAATTCGTACTGTAGGTGGGCCCTCCCCTACTCATTTTATCATCTGATTCATGACCGGTTCCGAGTCAGTAGTCCACCTGATACGGCTAACCGTGAGAGCGAAGTGTACCACCACACCGTCGATCGCACACTCTGGGTCACCCATTTACCTACTCGCCCGACCCATGCCTACTTATCCTAACAAATCTCCCATTCAGCACCCTGTCCAGTATCTTGTCTAGTCTCCATTTCAGCATCTTGTCTAGTATCTTGTTCAGCCTCTTGCTCGGCTTCCTATCCAACATCCTATCCAGCTAGGCCACCTTTTAGCCAGCTCCTCAATCTTCTAGGACAGACCCATTCTCAGTCCTAGCTTCGTCGACCAGGCAGGAGCAGCCCTCTGTCGCCATCACATCTCAACTGAAGAAGGTTAAGGCTGACATCTCTATTTAGGATCTCATCCATACTTCTTCGAAGCATCGAGAGGCCTTCTTAAGGGTCTTTCAGGCTGCTCGAGTTTCCCCCACCATAGAACCGTCCGCTCTTGAGAATATGGTGGACATGATTGCAAAGCCTTATGTCATTTCTTTCTCTAGCAAGGAATCACCTTCAACAGGTGTTAATCATAACCAGTCCCTGTTCATTACGGCGTAATATCAAAGCTTCTGAATTCCCCTCACTCTGGTGGATAATGGCATAGACCTTAACGTTTGCCATTTGCACACAGCAAACAAAATCGGATTCAAAGCCAAGGATATCATACCAGCTGCAAAGGGAATGACGGCTTTTGATAACACGCATCACGATGCACTAGGGATACTGGTTATTCCTCTCAACATGGGGTTGGTAGTCTTCGATGTCGAATTCTATATTGTGGATCTAGAGTCCTCTTTCAATCTTCTGCTTGGGTGTCCTTGGTTGCACAAGCATTAGGTGATCCCTCGACCCTCCACCTCATGGTTAAGTTCCGCTGGGGAAACGACGTAGTTGTTGTCATGGCGAAAGATCTTGACAAGGAAAAGGTCGAGTCGGTCTCCGCTGTCTCCCTCCAAATCGTCTACTTCGACCTTAGATCGTTCGATGTCATGTTCTGGGTCAACCATTTCGAGCCTGTCAATTACATTCCGGCCCTCGAGCGTATCAATTACCTGAACATTCGTGGCAATCCTCGTCGGATGGTCGAAAACGCGTGTCACAAATGGGGATTCAAGAAAGGAACACCACTCAGGCAACATGGCCAAGGAATCTCCGAGCCCATCCAGGCAGAAGAAAAGCGAGAGTTTGAGGGACCAGGCTACAAGCGACAGCCGCACAAAGACGGATATCCGTGCACCAAAAGGAACAATGAGTTTTTTATACCATCTGACCTCACTAACTTTATCAGTGCAGGGATACTTGGTTCCATCAGAGCCAGGCCACTGCAGAAAAGAGCCAACGTCAGATGGTGCAACCACAGCATCAATTACCGCTGCAATAGAGAGCCCCGCAGTGATAGTCCTACATGTCGTCATGTCAGCAGAACCATCAGCACAGTCCCACAAGCCTCGGACATCAGTTACGTCAGTCTCACAATCCAGATAAGTCAGCGACAGAGCAGAGTGCTGCCTAATATTCTGATTGCACTGTGAAAGAGGATGAGATAGACAGCAGGGCAATTCAATCAAATGAGCAAGTCAATGACCTAGAACTACTGTTCCAAGAATAGTTATCAGTATGGGCCAAGGATGTAGCCAAGCATCAAAGGCTGAGGAAAGGAAAGTCAAGGGCATCAAAGTCATAGCCAACAGCCCTCCATCAACAGCTGGACCACTCATCCATCATGGTCTTGGCCGAGTCGCAGTCAGAACCCACTAGACCATCAGAGTTAATCTCTTACGAGCCGAGAGGAGGGTCTAAATGGTACATGCAGTCTAAGCCTCACCTTAAGCAAGGTGAGGGTCAAGAACAAAAGATCCTGAGTTAAGCTCAGAAAGGAAGCCAGGCGGCATCATTCCTATCAGTCAACAACAGGGAAGCCGCCAACCAACATCACTCCTTTGTACATACTAGAAAAAAAAACAAAACAAAAGAAGATCGGAAAAATAAAAAGAAGCACAGGAGGCCGAAGCAACAAATCAACCTGGTCATTCAGCAGACCCCACGGTCCAAGAGTCAGAGGTCATTCACCAAAGTCAGTGTGACCACAATAAGGAACCATCAGGCGCAAAAATCAAAGTACATTCTCTCCTTCGACGTTGCCAATCCAATCTTCAAAGAAGAAATCCTGTCAAAGCTCATCGCCTATGAAGAAGAAGAAGATGACATGAAAAATGGTGACACACTTGAATTCCAGCCTCACGACAATGGTATAGAGGGGCCAAATTTACATCAGGCGATCTAGTATTACGGGCCATACATCTCCTGGACGGTCAAGGCAAATTCCGACCTAACCTCGCATGGACCCTACATTATCAAGCAAGTTTATTCAAGAGGCACACCAATCCTCGAAGACATGGACAGCGTTGAGCTACCTAAGCCAGTCAACACATGTTATCCGAAGAAATACTACCAATGAGCGGAAGGCGTGTATCCTCGCCTTGCAAAGTATCCTTTCGCACATCACGCATCATCCACTGTTTCTTCATGCATATTTCCAAAATAAAAGGCAATCCAAGTGCGTATAATCCACAGCATTTACACTTTTATTTTCGTGCATATCAATAACTTAAGCATCAATAACTACATGCATCCCAACATAAAAGCATCAACATCACATCCTGATGATGAAAATCGGAATAGCTAGCCTGCTTGAGAAGAGTCTATACCTCTTCAGTTGACACTACCTAGACACTCTAGCGAGCGAGGGAGCCACCACCCAACCATGGTTAGGTGAAATGTCCAAACTCCCATGGGGACTTACAGCTCCGGAGGGAGATAAAATGTTAGGAGCGAGCATGAGAGGGAACCAAATAAAAAATAAACATATCCACAATGGCACAAAAGAAAAAAAGAAGACAGAAGTCGAAGACAGAAGCAAGCCTTGAAAGAGAGAGGCAAGTAGGCTAACTCTACCCCTATCACTTACCTTGGGGAGGAGTCGAAGTAAGCACCCAAATAATCCAAATGACCAAAGGGACTAGCCACCCCTCGCATAAAATGCCAGCAGCCCTCTCCAAATTCGGATGCCCATTACCCCCAAGCAAGGGTTAGAGCGAGCCTACAAGCCTAAGAGAGAGAAAAGAAATAAGCCAAAACCCAAAAAAGTAGGTCTAAGTCCCCAAGAGTTTGGCACGGAGCCTAACTTACTGAATCATCCATCCCAGAGAGCCACCAATAACATAGAAATCCGAGTAGTGTCTTGTGAATCGAGGTCTTCTCCTCTTCTCATAGCAGGCATCATTTGCATTCCAAATCCTGAGGGATGATACAATATAACACTATCATTCCTGCATGCATTCTCGTTTGTCCACTTTTCAAGGTCTCGCTCAGTCCTAAACCAGGGGCATGTCAGCTGCTCCTTAGCCAAAGACCTAGCTGAGGATACCGTACACCAAGGGCATGTCAACTGCCTTTGTGGTGATAACCTTCCCCGTTAACCAGGGGCATGTCAGCTATCCTGTTGGTTGACCCTTCTTGGGACAGTTTCTTCATCTAGAACATGTTGTCTGCTCCATAGCTCGAGCGCAAGAACGAAGACAATGACAACCATGAGCCTCTAAGATCAGAGCAAAGTCTGAATATTAGTACTCCCTTAATCCACAGGCGAGAGCACAATCGACAGTCCAGTGCCAAAGATGAACTCCCCAGAAGCCAACTGATGACATAACAGTGAAACTATGGAGATGTCAGTAATCATCCAGCAAGCCCATCTTATTCAAGGAAGAAATAATGCCCTCATGAAGCCCTTAGCCAACCAAGCGCCACGTATCAACGCAGAATCAGAGCAACAGTTTATCTGGATCAACCATCATCGTCCTACAACATCAATAGCATCAAGCAAACAAAGCCAGGCGGTCACAGTTCAGGGTGCACCCACAAGCGAGTGTTTCCTGGTAGACTACTATTGGCTAAACCAGCTATCCAGGCCCCCCAACTTTCTTTTGTTCCTTTCTTTTATCAACATCCTTAGCGTTCCAATACTAGGGGCATGTTAGCTGTCTTTTGGTATTATCCTCCTGATACCAGGGGCATGTCAGCTGCCTTTTGGTATTATCCTCCTATTACCAAGGGCATGTCAGCTGCCTTTTGGTATTATCCTCTTGTTATTAGGGGCATGTCAGCTGCCTTTTGGTATTATCCTCTTGTTACTAGGGGCATGTCAGCTGCCTTTTGGGTATTATCCTCTTGATATTAGTTTCTTGTCAGCTGCCCTTTTGGGTATCCTTCTTTCGAACCGTCACCGACTGCTTCTTGGTAGACTAGCATTTATCCTTTTCTCAAGACTTCTCTAAGTCCAGAGGAGATCCGAGTCGCTGTTTCCTTGTATCCTAGAAACAGCCTTTATCCTTTCCTCGAGACTCCTCTAAGTCTGGAGGAGATCCGAGTCGCTGTTTCCTTGTATCCTAGGAACAGCCTTTATCCCCTTCCTCGAGACTCCTCTAAGTCTGGGGGAGATCCAAGTCGTTGTTTCCTTGTATCCTAGGAACAGCCTTTATCTCCTTCCTCGAGACTCCTCTGATCCGGAGGAGATCCGAGTCGCTGTTTCCTTAGAACAACCTTTATCTCTTTTCTCGAGACTCCTCTGATCCTAGTGGAGATCCGAGTCGCTATTTCCTTGTATCCTAGGAATAGCCTTTATCCCTTTCCTCGAAACTCTTCTGATTCGGAGGAGATTCAAGTCACTGTTTCCTTGTATCCTAGGAACAACCCTTATCCCCTTCCTCGAGACTCCTTTGATCCTAGTGGAGATCTGAGTCGCTGTTACCTTGTATCCTAGGAACAGCCTTTATCCCCTTCCTCGATACTCCTCTGATCCGGAAGAGATCTGAGTTGCTATTTCCTTGTATCCTAGGACCATCATTTATCCTTTTCTCGTGACTCCTCTAAGTCCAAAGGAGATCCGAGTCACTGGCTCCTTGTATCCTAGGACTAGCATTTATCCTTTCCTCGAGACTCCTCTAAGTCCGGAGGAGATCCAAGTCACTGTTTCCTTGCAATCCTAGGAACAACCTTTATCTGCTTCCTCGAGACTCTTCTGATCCCAGTGGAGATCCGAGTCGTTGTTTCCTTGTATCCTAGGAACAACTTTTGACCTTTCCTCTCGCGACTCCTCTAAGTACGGAGGAGATCTGAGTCACTGACTCCTTATATCCTAGGACCAGCATTTATCCTTTCCTCGAGACTCCTCTAAGTCCAGAGGAGATCCAAGTCGCTGTTTCCTTGTATCCTAGGAACAACCTTTATCCCCTTCCTCTAGACTCCTTTGATCTCAATGGAGATCCGAGTCACTATTTCCTTGTATCCTAGGAACAGCCTTTGTCCTTTCCTCTCGCGACTCCTCTAAGTCCAGAGGAGATCCGAGTCACTGGTTCCTTGAGTCCTAGGGCTAGCATTTTGTCCTTTCTCTCATGGCTCCTCTAAGACTGGAGGAGGTTCGAGTTGTTGGTTTCTTGTATCCGAGGACCAACTCCTTTTCCCTAGGCTGATAGCCCTAACTATCTGACGATGAGTCCGTCAACTCATCACAGGGCTAATAATCCTAACTATCTGGCAACAAGTCCGTCAACCCGTCACTAGGTAGGTAACCTTGTGCACTCAAGTAGTGAGCATATTAACTTTATCTAGCAATCTCCTTTGTGCAGTTTCAGAGTGGTTGCTGACATGTGACTCAGCATTTGACAGCAATTTATGACTTTTCTATCTGCATTGGACTGTATGAAATTTTGTGTGTGTAGAATAAAGTAATTTGTCATTTTGAATACTCTTTTAATAATGTTCTGCAGACTTGAACCAAGAAAGGCCGTGGCTCCCCTATTAGTCATGGGCTTCCCTATGATTGTCGTACCGATGAGTTGCTTAGAGGTTCTCCGGGCATGGATCGGAAAGTTAACAAATGATGATCGTGACAAGTTGCGGACATTGGGAATCTCCTCAAAATTCTTAGACATTGCAAATGTGGAGGTCTCTCGTTACTTCTTATGTGCAGTCGCTCAGTTCTGGAAGCCTGCAAACCACACATTCTGCTTCAGAAGATTTGTGTTGACCCCTACTTTGGAGGAAGTTCGTCAGGTGTGATGTCTGCCAAAGTTCCTTAGGCCCACTGTATTTATACGGCGAGATGGATAGTCCTCTATGCTGAGTGAACTGACTGGCCTATCGACCAGTGATTGTAGTCGTCAACTAATCTGTACTGATGGGAAATCTCCTATGCTACAACTGACATACTTTAACAAGGTAGCAGAGATGCGCACCTCCTTGGGCGATGAGCTATGGTTGAGAGGCTTCGTCATCCGCTTTTTAGGCGAGCTGGTGTTTAGCCATGGTCGAACAGTTGTGAACATCGAGGTTGTAGAAATTGCTTTGACGATGGTAACCCATCAGATAGACTTGGCCCCTGTTATCCTGGCAGAGACCTACCGAGCCCTAGACCGATCACTGCGACGGTGCCAACATTTCTATATTTGTAGAGCATTTATGCAGGTGTGGTTGGCTGCTCATCTAGGGGTAGAGGTCTTACGCCCTCAGCGGTCAGCTTTCGAATCTTATTACCGAAGTGGTCATGCTCGCACCCTCACATCAGTTCGCAAGGAGTATCAGCGACTGGAGAGGTTGATAGAAGACAAAGTGACTTGGCGCATCATTCCTTCGGCAACTCACAACTTCGAAACCTTCTTCAACGATACCGACATGAAGCTTATCATCCTCCCAGAGCTGACCGGTGGTGTCGAGTATCATCCAATCTGTGTGATGCGACAGTTCGATTACCGACAAGACTCCTTTGCTCAAGGACCGATGTTAGCAATCGATTCCAGGAGTACCCCCTGAGCTCTTACACGATGACTAAGGAACTGTCAAGCCTTCTTATTGGCTCTATCAAATCGAACGACCTTACAGTCACAGAAGAGAAAGGTTGTTCAGTTGACTATGAAGCCGAAGTAGAAGAAACCTGGCCAATCTGTGGAGCAGTTCCGAGTCCTATGCTGTTTCCAAAAGCAAGAGGCTCTAAGAGGCCTAGGGATGACCTAGACTGTTGACACTTGTTTTATGCTACTTGTTCACTACAAGCTGAAAATAAATGTAATCACATCATTATATTTGACTGCTATAATAAATTCATTGAGACACATTTGCCAGCTTGTTTGGATGATTGTGACTGACAGGGAATTGCCATTGTAGTAACGTGTGCTCAACTGCTTCAAATTGCTGTCCCTTTTCTACCTGTTGACTTGGCGCTGGGGTCCACCCAGCTAACAGTCAGGAATATCATTTTGTTGCCCTGACCTGGACAAACGAAGCCATCCTAGGTTTCTGTACCAATTGGGGCGAAACTCCATCTATCTTGTTGGGACTCGTTCGAGGAGAACAAGTGCCATTTCTATCCTTTCCTATATCAGGCGAGGTCTAGATGATCCCATCCTAGGTTCGCCTCAGATGGACGAATCTTGGTGCCACTTACTTTATTTACTATCGGACTGATAGCCCTAACTATCCGGCAATGAGTCCGTCAACTCATCATCGGGCTGATAGCTCTAACTATCTGGTGATGAGTCCGTAAACTCACCATCAGGCTGATAGCCCTAACTATCCAATTGACAACCGTCATATTGTCAAGAGCGGGCTGATAGCCCTAATTATCCGGTGACTAGTCTGTCAACTCATTATCGGGCTGATAGCCCTAACTATCCGATGACGAGTCTGTCAACTCATCATTGGGCTGATAGCCCTAACTATTCGGTGATGAGTCTGTCAACTCATTAGCGGGCTGATAGCCCTAACTATCTGATTGACAACTGTCATATTATTAGGAGTGGGTTGATAGCCCTAACAATCCGGTGACGAGTCCATCAACTCATTATTGGGTTGATAGTCTTAACTATCCAGTGACAAGTCCATCAACTCATCATGTGGCAGATAATCCAAACTATCCGGTCGGTAGGTCCGTCAACTTATCATAGTTTGTCCCTTAGTTTGCAAGCCTGATAGTCTTACCTAATGTCCCTTTCCTCGGGTTGATAGCCCTTACAATTCAGTTGACAACTGTCATATTGTCAGGAGCGGGCTGATACCCTTAGACTATCCGGTTGACATCCATCATCAGTCTATCCCTCTGTCGGCAAGTCCGACATCTGGCCATGCATCCTCCTGGGCCGAAAGGTCCGTCATTTGTCGAGTTTCCCCCTGCCATGTGGCAAGCTCGACAGTCTTGTCCAGGCATCCCTTGGCACGAGTCAAGAAATCCCTCACGCTCCCCTTTGAGAGCTGAGCTACCCACTTGTCATCAGCATCGCCCTCATGCATCACCTAGCATTGGGGTCATTCTTTGCATCAGCATCATGCATAGGCCACAAGTCATGAATTTCGGTGCATCCGTCGAATAAGTGGCTCACGGCCCCACATCAAATACCACTCTCCCGCGAACTCAGGTGGCGTGTCTTGTCAACCCTGAGCATCGGTCTCGATTCCCTTGACCTCGCTCAGGGAGGGGCATCTATAGACACCCCGATTTTGAAGTTACTTGGCAGCAGGTTCCTCTGGAAAGATGCTATGTTTGCGACCACCAAAACCCTAGCCCACTTAAGCCTACACAAGCCCATTCAGGCCCACACTAGTCCACTCTAACCTAATCAAAATTAAAACCAAACAAAACACATTTAAAACATTTAAAATCAAATTAATCAAACAAAAACCCTAATTAAAGTCAAAATTAAATAAAATCCACTTAAAACCATTTAAAATCTAATTAATCAAGTGAAAACCCAAATTAAAGTCAACATTGAATGAAATCCACTTAAACCCACTTAAAATCCAATTAATTAAGTGAAAACCCTAATTAAAGTCAAAATCCATTAAAAACCCTAATTAATTAAATCAAAATTCCTAATTAAAACACAAAAACCCTAATTAAAATCAAAACCCATTTAAATCATTCAAAACCCTAATTAATTAAACCAAAAACCCTAATTAAAATCCAAAACCCTAAAATAATTAAAACCATAAAAACCCTAATGCAAGACCAATTAATTAAACCTAAATCACAAAATCAAAAAACAAATTTAAATCACAAAACCCAAATTAAAAACCTAAAAGCAAAACCCTAAAATCCATAAAAATCCCAAAACAAAAATAAAACAAAAACCTAAAACCCCAATTAAAAAACCAATTAATTAAACCCGAAGTCACAAAATCAAAAACTTAATTTAAATCAGAAAACCCAATTAAAAAACCTAAAAGTAAAAACCTAAATTCCATTTAAAAACCTTAAAAACAAAAAAAAAAATAGAAAACAAAACCCTAAGCCCATCACAGGCCCAATAGCCCATTTAATTCTTAAACCACAAACTTTATACAAGTCCAAAAATAATTCCGGTGATCCTCTCCGACGACCCCCGTAATCTCCGGCGAGATCTCCAGCGGTCAATCCCGAGCACTCCAGAGCGCATCCTTAACCTCCCGCGATCTTCGGACCTTCTTCCTTTGTCATGCGCTTCATCCAACGGCGCTGGCCCTCAGAGGAAGAGGATCGATAGACCAACAAAGCTCTGCTGGACTTTAAAACCTCACCGCCGACAGCAACCCGGGAAGCCATCGGCTCCAAGCCTTCTCCTAGCGTGTTTCAGTCCACAGAAGAGACCCTAACAATCCCCTCATCTAGAGCCCCCTTCTCTTCCTTTTTTCTGCAACCAAGAAGCACCGAGCCATCGCAGCTAGAGTAACCACCAGAGAAACACCGCCGTCAGGCGCCACCAAGAAAGACATCGAGCCTCATCCAGGTAACCCCCTCCTCCCTTAACCTTTGATTCATGTTTATTTAGGGTCGGTAAGAACCCCTCTAGGCCAACTTGTCGGAGTTGGTAGCCCTGTCTACCTCCTCGCGTCTATCCGGTGATTGGTTCACAACCTCTGGCGAGCCCGTAGCCCTTGCGATGGAAGGAGGTCTTTAAGGCCCCTCCTACCTCTTCCTCCTCCCGGAGCTCCCTCGCTTTGGAGGAGATCCTCTGGCCTCCTGTGGACCTAGAGACCCCCTGACGTCGCCGCTACACCACTAACTGCCGTCAAGAAGCCACTAGATATCTCTAGACGCCCTCGCTCTGTGCCATCGCTCTAGGAGATTCGCCGCATTGCCATGAACTCCGAAAGACCCCCATCCCACTGTCTGGACCGCCGTAGCGCCCCGACGACCTCCGTCGTGCCTGTCGTCAGAGCTAGGGGTGGGAGGAACACCTCGGACCTCCCCGGACCTCGACGTGGCTCCTCGAAGCTCTCCCAACCATCACCGTGTCGCTCCAGCCACTAGGTC
Organism: Posidonia australis; assembly: GCA_024699735.1. Lineage (NCBI taxonomy): Eukaryota > Viridiplantae > Streptophyta > Magnoliopsida > Alismatales > Posidoniaceae > Posidonia > Posidonia australis. Next base: position 11,713 of record JAMKQA010011372.1, read on the forward strand.
ATCACCAGCCACCTCGTCATCACCTTCCCCAGCGCCGACAGAGTGCCTCACCGGAGCGCAAGGAGGGGGGAATCCTCAGGCCTCCCCAGCCCTTCAGACGCACCAGAGACTCCCGCCGCATCACCCACCAGCTTCCTGGGCTGTCACCCACCTTCTTCTGCCTCCGCAGCGCCCCTGGCTAGTCGCCGGAGTCCCGCCGGAGCCCTCGCCGGAGATCAGACGCCGGCGATCTTCGAATGGAATTAGTTTAGGCCCAGGCCCCTTAGTTTTAGGTTTTTATTCTTAGGTCCTTAGGATGTTACATTTGGGTCCGTTTTCATTTAATTTAGGTCCTACTTTTTTTATATTTTAGTCCCTGTAGTTTTAAAAAACTTCAATTCTTTTATTATCTCTGTAAGTTTTGCATATGACCCCTTGCATATTTTGTTTTTTTATTCCAAATACATTCATGCATGTTTTATCATGCTCAGCTCCCTATTTTCATATTTTCTTTACATTTAAGTCTTGATCTTTTGCATTAAACGCCTAGAGTTTTTAAAAAATGTGTTTTCTCTATGAATTTTACATCATGAACCCTAATATACTTCATAATTACACGGATCAACCTAAAAGCCCAATTTTTATCACAATTAGGCCCAGAAATTTTGCACATAAGTCCCTAAGTCCTTAACAAACAATTCCTGAGCACATATAATTTGCATCCAGACCCTTAAATTATTTTTAAATCCATCATTTAGGGTTTTAATTGCTTTCTCACATATTTTTGACAATTTTCACTCATTGCATTTCGTATTTTTGCATTTAATCATAGATTCCATTAAAAATCATGTTTTCAATATGAATTGATTTTTAGTTTCACATTTTGATCACATTTGCACTTATGTGTGAATTTTGCACTTTAGACCCTGAGTTTTCAAGAAATTACCAAAGGTGCAATTTTCACCCATCTCAATGCCATATTGTCATTTGATCCATCATCTGCATATTGGAATAGAAGCCACTGAATGTATTGTGATCCAGATTCTAACCCTTTTCATGAATTTTCCGTTTTAGTCCTTGTGTTTGTCCTTTATTGTGTTTATATCATTTTGTTGTTTTTCCTCTCCACATTTTCTCACAAATAATATTTTCTTGACCTTTGGCACACATTTTGACATAACTCAAACCATGCATCATCTCCATACATGCATTTATCACATCTGGCCATTAAAATCACCAAATTGCCCCTATGCCACTAATTCATGTGTGTGCATTTTAGTTTCTGCACTCAGTCTTGCATAGTCCTTTTCCAAGTCATTCTTTAGCATTTTTACACATTTAGGCACTTATTCATGCATTTTACATTGTTTTCATCACGTTTGCGCATAAGTCCCTCCTTTAAGTGAGTGCACATCTCATGTATTTCTTTCTTGGATCATTCTTTACTTTGCTTTCGGAGTCTTTCATCCGACATTTGATTTGATTCTCTTTACTCCTACGTTTCGAGTTTTCTGATTTGATTTGGATTTCATCGCCCGAGGGCGTACATGAACTGACCGAAAGGCCCACATTGGCCTATTTGCGGATTATTTCTCTTTTTTGATTTTCATGACTTTTTTTATGATTCAGAGGACTTGGGTAGACCCCACTCTTGTCTTTTTGACATCAGTATGGTTTTCTGAGGCTTTCCATCCAAAAATATCGTCATTTTATGTGAATTACTTCACATGTCAAAGTTTGCCCGTTTTGCGTCGACTTCTTCGCAATTTTTCCACCCGAATTTCCGTAATGTTTTTTTCATGATTCTGCTGACCACTGTTGTTTGCATTTTTTATTTTCTTGAGGCCTGTATGATTTTTTGAACCATTCTTTGCGAAAACATCGTCATTTCATGTGATCTTCTTTGTCATATCTTGTGATTTTGTCATTTCATGTGGATTTCGTCGCAGTTTTTGCATATCGTCTCGACATCCATCCGGTTTTGTCTTGGCATTCATATTAGCATGTTTAGAGCACGGTCTAGGCTTAGCAAACATTCACCCAGCCTTTAGCAAGCGATTTAGACTAGAAAGACCGAGTTTCTCGGGCGTACGAGGGTGCCCAACACCTTCCTCGTGCGTAATAGGAATCCTTACCCATCCTCTGGTTAGCAGACATCCAGCCTTCACATCTACATCTCATGCATTCAATCTTTTGTGGTTTTCCTCGT
>JAMKQA010011373.1:0-14092 GCA_024699735.1 Posidonia australis
GATATAAAATCACAAAGCAAGAGCGGTCAAAAACAACCCAAACATACCAACCACCATTAATGACCATAAATGCCTCATAAACCACCATAAATTCACAACAAATTTATAAACACATTGTACACCTAGACTTCATGTAATCCTAAGCACTTACTACATTTTTCGTGCATTCTACAAGAGAATGTGAGGTGTGTACCTCACGACGACCATTGACGACTCTTCGATCGACCACAAGCTCTCCGACGATCACCCCAACTGCTGAGCATCCTCAGTCGTCCCTCGAGCTCACTCAACGCCAAGGAAGAAGTCTGGAGTCCCTCACACCGACCAAACACCACAGCACCACCTCCCACTCTCTATCTCTATCTCTCTCTCTCTCTCTCTCTCTCTCTCTCTCTCTCTCTCTCTCACCGAGGTGGAAGAAAAAGAAGGAAGGGAGAACGGGGTAGGAGGAAGGAAGGAGGGGAAAGCAGGAGAAGGAAGGGAAGGTGAGGGAGGATGTAAGGGAAAGGAAGAGGATGAGGAGTAAGGCAATGTGTGAGAGTGGGGAAGGAGAGAAGAAAGAAGAGGAAGATGACGGAAAAGGACGGGGAAGGAAGACTGCGGGAGAAACTTCGACCCGTCCACATTTTCTTATACACACAGGAAGGGTTCGAATGCATGCATGCACATGCACCTACACATCCCTAGTCCAACAACCAGCCTCAAAGCACAAGGCCAACAATACCACACATCTACAAGTCCACGTACACAGAAGCACAAGCCCAAAGCCTATATTAAAGGATAAGGCACAAAGCAAGTCAAACAGTGGAATTCAAGTACAAGACCACAGAATTACCAAAATGACCTTGTGTCAGTAACACCCGTACACTATAAAATTCATTAAAAGGTATATTTACAATTAAATAAATTTCAAGATGTTACAAGAAGTAATTGTTGACAATGGCTTGAGAGTCAGGGAAGATGATAGGGTTTTAGGTCTTGTTATGTCCCTCTACGAATATTTATAACGAGAGGCAATTTGAACTTTTCAATAAAAAATAATCATTTTTCATATTTATGCATCCAAGCAAGATTATAAAGAACAAAAATAAACTCTCAACAAGACTAGCATAAAAAAAATTAGCTTTTCACTATAATCAGTATGTCTACAATCATTACCAAACGCAAGCTCAAACAATGCTTGCTATGTGTAAAAGAATATAAACAAAAAACTAGATAATCTAACAAACATCAAAAAATCCACTAGATATGCTTAATAGATCAAGGAGTAGTAAGTTGGCACTTGAGGGCTCGTTGAGGCTGAAGCCCTCAATCACCATGAGAAACATATTAGCTTTTGTAAAAGATAACTTGATATAACGCCAACATAGATAGGCTAGTTTCTATGTTTTGATTATAAGATGATTTTAAACCAAAATCTGTAGTTCAAGTTTGAAGAATAACGGGACAGCTGGACTGTTACACTAACATGTGTGGCATGATAGGTTCACACAACGAAAACGACGTAAGATTTGAAAACCATCTAAGACATGAATATGAACAACATTTTTTTTCTTCTCTCACATTCTCTTCTCCCTTTCCCTTTTTTTTTCAACGTTCACTCTCTCCTCTTTTTTTTCCTTTTTTTCTTCTTCGTTCACTTTCTCTCCTTCCCTTACTGTTGCTTCTTCTTCCTCATGATCCATTCTGGTGCTCAATCTGCCTCCTCCCGCCTTCATGGAGAGTGTCTTTCAAACGACGACGTTATGGGCCAAGAAGACCTGGAGTGGACAACTTGCGAGATTTAGGGGACTGGAAGGCCCTATCAGCGATGGCAGTTGTGCTAGAAGATCAGGCCTGGGCGTCCGATAGACAAGGGTTGGCCTGTGGAGACTGTCAGCACCCCTAGAGGAGTGTATCAAGTCGGTTGCAGTAGCCAAATGAAGGAACCAAGAGGTTTCGACGGCACAAGGAGGGGTGTGGGAGGCTGAAAGGGGTGCGGGAGGGACGAGAGAGCCTAAAGGGTGGTAGGGAATGGGCTGGAGACGCCGACGGATGGGCAAGACTGCCTGGATGCGTCGGAGTTGCTGTGTTGCCGCTAAACGGAGGGGACAAGGCCGATGGCGACGGAACAACTTAGATCTAGGCTTACCAACAATGGACTTTGTCAGATCTGTGCCTTACGATGGTCAAGCTTTAGATGGAAAAAAAAAACAAGAAAGGGGGAGGTTTCTATTTATCTGCCGCCATCGACAGACTGTTGCGACTGACAGTACTGTTACGATGGAAGTCCGTCAGCGACGGTCACTACTGTGCACACACTCTCTTTCTTTCTCTCAAACCCTAGGATTTTTCCAGTACTCATTTAATAACAAAGGATTACAATCTCCTATATATAGGAAAACACGTACTTAACCTACAAATAACCTATTAAATGAATAACACAAAAATCCATATAATGTTCCATTTAATCTAACAAGGACAAAGTATATTGAAGTTGAATGTCATTATGTGAGAGACATAGTTACAAAAGAGATCATCTCAACTCCATATGTTTCTTCCTGAGATCAGCATGTAGATATCTTCACAAAGAGTCTAGCTTAGATATTTTTGAGGTTCTTTGTAACAAACTAGGCATACCAAATATATATACTCCAACTTAAGGGAGAGCATTAAGTTAGATAATAGGTTATTAATAGTTATACGTGTTATTGAACATCCATACAGCCTTTATTCTACTAATACCTATATATATTTGTATCTCTTTAGTGACAATATAGTTTTTTATTATGTTCTAACAACCATAAAAGCAAAAGGTAACATCAAACGATTATTATAAAAGGCACACGCACTAACATCGAAATTTAGATCCCTGATTTCTCCTTATCAAACCCAAATCCCACAAAAAAAAATCTGGCTAAATCGATAAAAAACTGAGCATTTAAATGCCTAGCAGGCTGATAGCACCTTGGCACCTAGGCAGGTGCCTCAATAGCTATGGTTGCCACCTTGTTTTACAAGTAGTAGAACAGCCACTTGCAGTTTTCAATTCAAGGAAAATATTCACTCCATGTAGTGTACAGTTCCTTCTACAGCAAATAATACAAGCAAGCCTACAGAAATTGAAACCCATGAATTGGTCATTTGATCAAGTAAAAAGTAAGAACCAAAAAAGAATTTACTCAACAATAAACATCAAAGCTCAAATCAAGAAGCACAATACAAGCTTGCCTATGAGAATGAACACTTTAATTAATGGTTTTAATTTGAGAGAGACATTCATTGTTGATTCAGGATTGACCTTAAGGATCATTGTATAACATAAAACGAACAAAGTTATTACTGTCAAATATTGACCTTAAATATGATTGTATAACATGGCAAAAATAAAGTGATTAACATGAAATATTGATCTTAAATGAAATTGTATAAGTCAGCACTAATAAAGCAAATAACATCAAATCAGTAACCTCACCGGCACATCAAAAAGTGAGAATCAAGTTTTCTCTCTGCTTCTGCACTGGCTCTACGTACATCATCTGAAACAGACACCATCTTTGGGAATATACAGGACTGTAACATGGGAAACTGTTTTGCCTCTAATTCTGCTAAGGGTGAGATGACAGTCATGTATGTAACCTGAATGAGATGTTCAAAATACACTGGACTGAGAAACATATAACAAGGAAAAACCTAGTTGTACTGCACCATGAATTGAGAACACCAAAAGATAAGTGCACATTAAACAACATCTATGACTATAATGCAACAGCTAGAAAAGGAGCACATATACGAAATCATTTTCATGTAGCACGACATCAACGTGTGAGTTGGCCAATACTCACAAGGAAGGATGACAATTTATGATAGAATCATCCAAAATGATAACGTGATTATCGGTTGAAAACAATGTCTCGGAAGATGAAAGTGACATGTATAATCAGTACATACCTTCTCAATCGGAACTGACGCTACGATATCATAAGTCTCTTTTGATTTAGCAATTATGTGATCAACTAACGCGGTGATTTCAGGTGCCGAGAGGTTAACACAAACGCTCGAACCTGGAAGATCTGCCAACATCCAAAAAGAAAGACAACACAGTGATAATACAATAAAGCATTAAGGAAGAACCGGACAAGCAACACATGGTAACATACAGCAGACATCATCAACAATCTCACAGTTGGGGGAAAAAGAGCAACCATTTATGTTAGATTTGATGTGTGACAATGCTTGGACAAAAAACAGGCACCTCGCGTTATCATTACCATTTTTGTCAAGAAGAATAAACTCAATGTCGCTTGTTGAAAGCTGGTGCTGGTGCTGATGAACAACTTAGCACTCATAATGTGTACAGGGATTTTTTTTGTATTGCATGAGAAAAATAGGAAGAAGAAGAAGATTGATTACTTTTTCTCTTCTTGCTCCTCCTCCTGTGGGCGTTGAAGGTGGAAATGGCGACGTTTAGGGCGACTGCTGCAAGGGCAGCCGCGCCGGTGAACGCTAGCAGATTCCTCTCCTTCTTCTTCCCCTTCCCCATCGAAATAGGAGGGAGCTCGTGGGCGGAGATGTGAGGCGGAGAAATGGGAGAAGAGAGGAGGATGATGTTCAATTTTTCAAACGGACGAGTCTTTTTCGGTGATTGGTGATAAACTCTTTGCTGCAATTGGATAGGAAAAGTAATACTATTATTTCGAGTCCTAGGTTAAACTTGGAATCGAAATTAATATTGTGTCTCATTGTATAAAAATCGTAATACTATTCATTTTCTTGTTCTACCATTGTTATTACGTAGGAAGGTAGATCAGTCAATCCACTAAATTATTTCGATAGATGCATATCTATAATATATTTATTTATTACATAAAAATAATACATATTTAATATAATATATATATATTTTTTAAATTAAATATGTATTTTCATTATCTACTATCTACATAATTTTTACTTATTCGAATACTTATTTTACATTTCAACTAAAACTATACATATTTATCCATCTTAAAAAGAAATAATTTTCAAATAAAATAATAATATTATCAAAATATTAATATTACTTTACACATATTCCTATTGTTCTTCTTCTACGTTCCAAGAGAAACTTCTTGTTCAATACTTCTTCCAAGTAAATCCTATAAAGTGAATTTTTCAAAATAATAATTAAAAATTAACTAATTACAAAAGTAGCATAGTTCCAAACTTATTTTAAAACTAGGCCTTTAACAAATTTCAAGTAGACTCTACGTGCCTACCAAGCCCATCAACAAATTATTTTTTTTAGTGAATTTGTCATTGGAAGCATTGAATTCAATTAGAAATAGTATTAATCCACAAGAAGTGTCAGAAATGGAATTTGATTTTTAAAATATCAATCTATGTGTACAAAGGAATTCGATACTAAAGTGTTGAGTTCTACCACTCTTCTTTAGTAGAAACATATAACTATAGTAAAACTCAATGGTATAATCATCGAATTAAGTTTAGATAGAACTCGACACTTCTAATGTCGAATTTTGTCAATAAGAAAACAAGAATAAGGAACTCCTGATATTATGGACGAGCTCGTTCATTCTCAATTGAACCAAAGTTACAATAAATTAACAAATTAAATAAAAACAAATAAATATAAACATGAAATAAATGTAAACATGAAATTATCATAATTAACTTCAAATTTAACATAATTATCAAATATTGCCAAATTACAGATCAAAGTACAAATTAGTCCAATCAATAACTTAAAGATCTAAGTTCAAATCATAGAAGATCAATACATAAAAATCCAAATAAATGTAGGTAGCCACTTTCTTTTCTTCTTTTCATCACGATTAGGAATGCAAACAGATACAATATCGCAAATATCTGGATTTGGAGTGTGTTGACGATAACGTCTGCGCTTCCATGTTTGAAGATAACACTAGTGATCACCACTTGTCTATTCGTGATGTCGACTAACAAAGTACCTTCGAAAAATGTAGATGTGGGTCCTTAGCTCATTGAATCAAGAACGGAATAACCATCGGCATTCTCATGTTACATAACTTATTCCTTCCTTCAAAACAAAGAAATAGATCTAAATTAACTCACAGGTGTAGTAAATAGTACAAGAAAAATGATAAATAATATAAATAAATATAAATAATACTAACCTATCTAGGAATGCAATAACCTATCTAGGAATGTTGTAATGCTTTAAAAAAGGATTAGAACAAATCTTCCCTTCATCCTTAATACAATGTGATGTAAATGAGAAAATTGAGGCATAGGTAGAGTTCCGGACATGTCCTTCACTCAGATTGGGTATGATCTCTTTGAGTTATGATTTCCATAAAAGAATTTGAGAGAGTTAGGCTAAGGATTTCTCAGAATCTTTCCTCTACATTGCTCTCACACGGCACTCTCTCAAAACTTAGATATCTTTCTTCTTCTTTTCTCCAAAAAGCCTCCACTTTCTTCTAAAAGCCTCCCTTCAACTCTAGATTTAGGGGGTATTTATAAAATATTTTCCGACATCATTTCATTAGAAACGAGTATATATTATTTTAGGTTCAATTTTAAATCAAATTTACATTTTTTAAATTTTAAATCAGATATTTTAAGTTGTCCCCACATGTAACGAAGACAACCACAGATATTATATTTTTCATGGCTTGGAAAATCAATTAAAAGACAATAAAATAATCTATTTAACTTAGTCACTTCTATTATAGGCATCAAGCTTTAAAATTCAAATTATTTAAAATTTAAATCCCAAACTAATATGTTACAAACCTAACAACCATCTAAGACTAGTCTCCATTTTTAAATTTTCTCCATAACAAAAACATAGTTATAGGGAATTTTAAATTTAAACACAACCTTACTAATTAAGTAACTAATATTTAAAATGAATATCTTCTATAATTTCGTGGAAGAAGTTAATTAGTTTTTTGGATATATTTAACTTAATCTAAATTTGTAACTACTCAGATGTTTCACTTTTAAATATTAGTTTGAATTAAATATAGTTATAACATTTGCAAATGTGATAACTAACTTAAAATCTCATTTTTGATCAACATAAAACTTTTTTTTTTTTTTTTAAATGTCATACACATTCTAGAATTTTCTTAAATTAATTGCTATTTTTAAAAGTCTATAAATATATATCCTAGAAGATCATGTATTTAATTACTACGAAATTCATAGAAATATCATGTGGAGGCTGACGACACCTGACCAACAGTTCGATCTAAATTGGTGATCATTCAAGACATACAAGGAGATCTAGACCTAGGACAACCAGCCAAAGAAGAAAGGAGTCCTGATGCATCAACAACGCCTACTCAAGAAGCATGGTCTGATGAAGGTTTAGTAGAATGGGAAACCTAGACAGATGACACATGGGATAGCCAGCAAGACAAGGAAGAAGTTGCAAATGATCTAGCCTTTCTTGATCACTTCAACTTCCTCCTCGTGAGCAAGCAACAAGGATTTGATGACTCCGGCAATGTGGATCCATTTATGCAAGGGAAGTCGTTGTGAGCTTCGAGCAAAGGAATGTAATCTTCAGAGATAAAAAACTTCGTGCTCTAGAAGAGCGTTCACGCCCATTGATCATCTTTGTGGACATCAATGGCTATCTACTTCCAAGAGTACTTGATACTGGTGCCAATCGTAGTGTTTGTTCCCTATCCACTCTCGACTACCTCGACATTGAAGCAAGTGAGGTCATCAGATATCGTTTCGCTTGTGCACTTCCAACAAAAGTTGGAAAGAAGTGATTGGAATCGTTTAGATGGATATCACCATAGGTCCTCTTACCAGCACAACCACAGTAGTAATAATGGAACAAGATTTGACTAAATCGCTAATTTTAGGAAGGACCTGGCTAGTAGAGATTGGTGCCATTGCATCCCCTGTACATTAGTTTCTCAATTTCAAACATCAAAGGGAGGTAATTATCATCAAGGCTGACCATCATATGGATTTGGGGATATCTTGGAGGCCCACTCCACTAGCGTTGCATGATAAGAGACCACCAGATGGATGGTCTGACTATGACCACTAGTGTGAGGAAACACCAAGTCCTTAGGAATTCCATGATGTAACAAAAAGCGATTTTGTGGCGAAACATACACAGTAATACTACACAACGCCTGTTCTGTTAAACTCATCACTGTCGCACCATTTGACCAAGGTTAACCACAACATATCAACTATAATCTAATTCAACAATAGAATAGATCTAGATGCATCCAATATAGAGAAGGCTTCCGATGAGGCATAGGATGAAATAGTCGATCCAAAATATAAGACTGGCCTTGAAGACTTCCAACACAAAGTCAAGACTGCTTGCAATTGGGAGCATATGCAAGCAGTTTTCAGCCAGTTCTTATCGCACGTACATTTGCTAGGTTTGAAGAAAGTAGTTTATGTCTCTCGCCCCCATCTAGAAGGAGCCCCCAACACCACTCTCTTAGTCCGACGTTCTTTCCAAATCTCAAGAGATTCCTCCACCTCCAAATATTCAAGCCAACAACTCATATGAAGCACTCTTATAAGATGTTGAGCTAGAAGCTACCAACACCCTCAACCCAAGTAGTTTAGCAACCCTATTCAGCAAACTACAACTGTGCTCCTCTGAGTAAGAAGGGACTAGGGCCATCAACTGACAAGTCAAAGGTGGATTGCCTCCACATGGAAGGTAGCTCGAGGGCCAAATGCCCTAACTCTGTATTTTTTTTTTGCTCTAGACTCTTGCATTTTATTTTCTAGTAATTTGCTTTTTAGAAATTTACTTCCTAAAATAGGCAATAAGAGGGAAAGAAAATTGAACTTAAATTCAACAAAGGCAATTTAGAACCCATGGAGTTGTTACCTTTCTATAAGGGACATCTAAAGGGAAAACCAAGACTAAACTAGGAGAGATCTTATATCGTGGTGGCTGCATATCTAGGCAATGCTTATTTCAAGATGGGAAAAACCTTCCTAGTCCTTGGAATGCCATGTGTTTGAAAAAGTACTACCCTTGATCAACATGCTTACGCTTTGAAATGACCTAAGGCCTAACATTAAGTTGGAAGAAAGGCCATTCCCAAAGCCTATAGAAAGAATGCATGAAGTGACTCATATTTTATCCTGTCCCCACACACACACACACTGCATAGGGAGGTAAGAGAAAGACAAGCTCAGAGCCTAGGCAAATTATAAAACTCACTTGCCTTGTATAGCATGACATTATAGCATAATTCGAGATGGAAGTGATGGATGAGTGTACCAAAACAAACCAACTTAAGAAGTGCATAAATGTAATGTCCAGGGTTGTAACTAGAGACAATGTATTTCAATAATGAGATTGAATATCAGTGTTTGTGCCTTGGAATTTTATTCCAAGTGATTATAGGAATGTGTGTTGGTGTTTGAGTTGTATTTGTGAATGGTTTGCTTGAATTAAGCTTTTGTTTTCTCTTTGGCTCTGTTCAGTAAGGGTTAGGGGAACCTAGTAGGCGGATACAATAGGTGCGAGAAAGAGGCGAACCTAGTAGGCAAGCCCACTAGGCCTGGAAGACCAGTGAGTATTGGTGGTGCGAGTTGCTGATGCGTAGCTTGAACAGTGAAATGTTAGGAAAACAAGGAACGCTGCCTAACTTCCTCTACACCTGTTCTCCTTGCCTTTCCCACTGATCTGCCGCTTGATCGACTGCCTTGCCATGAGATGATCCCTCCCTTTCGACTTGATTTGGAATTAAGGTGTTTCAAAAACCCTTGTTGCCCTCTTACGTGAAGGACTGAGGAAGAAAACGAGAGAGAGAGAGAGAGAGAGAGAGAGAGAGAGAGAGGAAAAGTAAAGAATGGTAGAGAATTGAGAGAGGTGGGGGGAGAAAGGGAGGAGTTTTGCTAGAGGTGTCGCCGTCGGAGTGTCCTCGTCGGGGAGCTGTGGACATCGGGGAGCACTCGTTGGAGGTCACGGGAGAGTTCGTCAAAAAAGAGAAATCACCGGCGAACTCCAAACAATACATGTTTCCTTTCATTTTAAATTCCTAGAATCATGCCTAGGACTGTATTTTAACGTGGAGATCAACATGAAAGCATGAAATGTGGGTTTGCATGGCCTGTGGTGGAACTTTTGGGATTTTTCAGTGATTATCATGCTTTATTGATAAATAAGGTTGATTAATGAAAAATTAATGGAATACATGGGAATCCATGCCTTGAATGTGTTATAAGTATTCTGTAATGTGATTATGCATGCTTTGGATGTGAATGGCTAGTGCGAGCTACAGTGCCTAGTGAATAGAAAATGCTTGTTTTCTGTGATTTTTTAGAATAAATAATGTTAAATACATATGAAATATGTGAGAAATACATGTATAACGAAGGTTACGATGATGATTTACTATAATGGGTAGAAAATACTTGAAAAATGATTGTGAGCTAATAAATGAGTAAATGAATGTGAAAATGACTTTTGAGGATGTGACCGTGCCCACGGCCCGGGGGGCCGATACGGCACGAAGGTCGCGCCAGAGGGGAGGAGGCCACAGCCATGCCAAGATGGCGAAGGCGTAAACGTGATGGCCATATGTCTACTAACCAAATGATGGGTAAGGATTCCTATTACGCACGGGGAAGGTGTTAGGCACCCCCGTACGCCCGAGAAACTCGATCTTTCTAGTCTAATTCGCTTGCTTGAGGCTGAATGAATGTTTACTATGCCTAGATTATGTTCTAATCATACTGATGTGAGTGCCAAGACAAGACTGGATGTGCAAGACGATGTGCAAAAATTGCAGAGAAATCCACATGAATTGACAAAATCGCAGAAAATCACATATAATGACGATGCTTTTAAAGAACGCCTCCAAAAACCATGTTGATGTCAAAAGGATAAAAGGTCAAGTCAACCTGTGTTCTTGGAATCATGGAAAAAGTCGTGAAAATCAAAAAGGGGAAAAATAATCCGTGATGGGGGCAAATGTCGGCCCTAAGGCCTGTTAATGTACGCCCTCGGATGATGAAATCCAAATCAAATCGGGAAAATATGAAAACATGGAATAAAGATAGTCAAATCGAATATCAAATGAAGGAACTTGAAAACAGATAGGAGAAAAACCACGGAAGAATGCTTGAAATGCAAACTTATCCAAAAACGAGGGACTAAAGTGCAAATACAGCAAAAAAGTGCAAAAATGCATGGAAATGTACCTAAATGGGTAAATTTCACTAAGGAATGCTGTAAACAAAGGTTATGCATGACTTGGTGCAATAACAGACACACATGTGTATGAATTGATGGCACAGGGGTAATTTGATCATTTCAGTGGTCAAAGGTGATAAATGTATGCGTGGGGATAATGCATGGTCTATGGAATGCCTAGATGTATGAAAAATGTCAGACGAGATGAAAACATGCAAAAAACAAGGTATTGAAACAATAAAATAGTGTAAAAAACAATAAAGGACAAGTATAGGGACTAAACCGCAAAATTCACAGAAAGGATGAAAATCTGGATTAAAAGTTATTCAAAAACTTCTGCCCTAGTGTGCAGGTGATGGATCAAAGGAAATCATGACATTGGGATGCAAGAATTACACTTAGATAATTCCCTGAAAACTTAGGGTCTAATTTGCAAAATTCATAGGAAGGAAAAGTTTATGATCAAAAAAGTGTTTAAATAGGTTTGTTTGGATGCTAGGATGTAAAATTTAATGAAAATATGGCTATGTGAAGTAACATGAGTGGAAATTATATTTTTGGTAATTTCTTGAAAACCTAGGGTCTATTGTGTAAAATTTCCACATAGGTTCAAATCTAACAAAAATATATGTAATCAGATGTTCATTTATATTGAAAACAAGGTTTTTTGATGGAAACTTTATTCAAGTGGTGATTCCATATGTACATGTGATCAATTAATGTGAAACATGTAAAAAATGTGATTTAAAAATGTAATAAAAACTTTAATTAATGATTAAAAAAAAACTTCAGGGACCCAAATGTAAATTTTCCTATCTAGAAACATTATTAATTAAATTCAGGAACTGATTTGTAAAATTTCAAGATAAAAATCAAGTTTTTAACATTCTCAGTGTAATTATGGATATTTATAAGGTTTAAAATGCAAATTGTACAAAGAATCTCTTTCCAAAAACTATGAGGGCCAAAATGCAAAAGTTCAGGACCTAAATGCAAGGAAAAGAAGATCTCAGGGGTATAAGTGTGATAAAACATTCATGAATAGGGTTGAAATGTAATTAAAACTTTGATAGGGCAAAATGTGCAATATTCACAATGCAATTTTTTAAATATGCAAAGTCAAGGGTCATTAAGTAAACTTTCAGGACTAATTTGCAGAGTAAACATGAACATAGGGGTCTTACTGTAAAGAAATAAGAATATATGGGACTAAAAATTAAATTACCATTTATATAGGGGAAAATATGCAATATTTACACAAATAATAAACAAATGAAACTTATTTAAATTTCCAGGGGCTTAAACATAACATCACAGGACCTAAGTGTAATAAAAATAGACCTGAAAGTAATAAAAAAGGACCTGGATGTAAGAAAGGACCTAAAAGTAATGCAAATGGACCTGAATGCAATAAAAAAAGACCTGAAAGTAATTCCAAGGACCTAAATATAATTAGTAAAAAGTTAAAATAACATTATAAAAAAACCCAAACCTCTTCTATTCGAAGATCGTCGGCGAGATCCCGACGGCCGCGTAGCTGCGGGGAAGCAGCGGAGGTGATCGGGGAAGCAAAGGGGAGCCCCGGCCTGCTCCTCCGCGGCAGCGGGTTGCACTTGGGAGGCCCGAGAGGCCTCCCCCACCTCGAGCTCTGGCGTGCAGCGGCCATCGCTGGAGAAGATGACCGCGGCGGAACCTGGAAGCGGTCTCGTGGCTGGGACGTTGGGCGAGGACACATAGGGCTTTGGGGAGTCACGGCAGGGCTTTGGGAAGCGTTGGCATGGATCGAGGTGGCCGGGAGCATTCCCCCCATCTCCTACATCGACGGCGGGGAGTTGCAGCGGCGAGGGTGGAGCTCCGGTGGCTGCGGAGGAGGCGCGACAGGTTGAGGAGCTCTACGGCGTCAAGGCGATGCTTCAGGGAGTCGCGGGAGGCTTTGGCACAGCTTGGGGTGCCTCCCTCGTCGTGAGCTCCGACGTGACGGCGGTTGGTAGAGCAACGGCGATGACAGCAGCGACTCTGACCACCGAAGGCTAGGAAGCCTTTCCTGAGCAACGAGGCTCAGGGAGGAGGAGGGAATAGAGAGGGGGAAGGCCTGCGGGAGGCTTCTGCAGGACCAGGAGGCTTGAGCCTCGCTGGTGGTGGTGAACCCACCACCAGAGAAGAAAGAGACGACTCCCAGGAAGCGTATCTCCGGCAAGACACGACCAGGGACCTAAGTGGACTCCACGGACCTTATGGAAAGCTTTCTGAAATTAAAAGGGAAGAGAAAGGAGTACCTGGATGGCAGTCGTTGTCCCTCGGCGAAACCCGACAGCGGTGGTCTCTGGTAGGCGCAAGCCCGATGGTTCTTGTGGCTCAAGGTTGCGACGGGGTGTTGTGGAAAGCTTGGAGGTGCTCTGTGGGGAATTACTGGGTTGGCTTTGGATTTTCTCTACGTTTCCAGAGTGCTCCTCCTACGTTCTCTCCGTTCTCTCCCTCCACTGGTGGTTTCTTTTGACTTTTAAAGGATGGGTGGTGTGAGGGAGATCATGGCTGGTAGGGGTGGCAACGGGTCGGGTCTGGGTTGGGTCTACCTATACCCAGACCCAGACCCATCTTATTTCATGGGTCTGGGTCCGGGTCCTAAATTTAGGACCCAGACCCAAACCCAGATTTATAAAGATAATGGGTCTGGGTCCGGATCCTGGGTCTGATGGGTGCTCCAACTTATTTTCATTTTTTTGAAGAAAATAAATTTTTAATTAAACTTAAAACATTGTAAATAAATGTGCTAAATAATTCTCTATCAATACACATATATCATGAATAAAATACAACAATAAATAAATACATAACATGAACAATATCATGAACCATTGATAGTTGAACAACACATAAATAAATATATTTAACTTCAATAAATTAACTTTGTCAATGTCCATATAACAA
>JAMKQA010011374.1:0-11162 GCA_024699735.1 Posidonia australis
TGGAAAAGATCAGGGGCTTGCATGCAAATTTACAATAAAATGTGCTGCCAGAAACATTTTATAAAAGCTCAGGGCCTCACATTCAAAATTCACTGCAAAAATGAACTGCCAGAATGATTTCATAAAAATCTTAGGCTTATCATGCAATTTTCCTGAAGCAAAACACATTTTGCAAACTCTAAGGGCTTTTATTTAAGTTTTAAACCCAGAAAATATTATTTTAAAAGGCTAGGGTAAGAAATATAATATTTTCAGTTAAAACTTTATTCGAAACATTTTGGAAAAATGATGGAAGGACCTAGATGTAATAAAAGGACTCAAAAGCAATTCCAGAAGGACCTATTTGCAAGAAAAACATAAACTCCAGATTTTATTCAAATAAAATGTTTTAAATGTTTTTTTAAAAAGAAAAAGGAAACGACGGTCGCCGGCAACAGAGCTCTCCGTCGACAACCGCTGGAGGGGGCAAACAAGGCCTTCCGGTGGTCTGATCTAAGATTAGACCCCACGGGAAGCAAGAGGGAGAAGCAAGGAACACATCCAACGGAGTGGATGGACGATCCAACAGCTGGAACGACCTCCCCACCTACCTCGCCGTCGAGTTGCTCCGGCGACGTATCCGCGGCGGGTGGAGGCGTCCATGGCTATGGCGCCGCGATCGGAGGGATGAGGAAGGGCTGTAGAGGTTTTCCCATCATCCTCAGGCTTCGAGCAAGTTGTGCGCGCATCCCAGACACCGCCGACCGTCAACGCCTGAGCACTCCGGTGAGCTTGGCTGCGGGGGCTATCCAGTGGTGGAGGAAGGTCCTTGATAGCTCCGGAGGATCGCGTGAGGCCAGAGGAAGCTTCTTGTGGGGTTGGATCATCGCGGCGAGGCTCAGAGCGACGAGTAGGCTCAGACAGGGGTCTTCTTCTCCAGCGACGACAGCTTTAGGGCGTTCTCCGGCGAGCTACGCGCAGGCTACTTGGAACAACGGAGCGGCAATGCGATGGGCGAAAAAGCTCTTGGGAGGCCAGAGAAGGAGGATAGGGGTCTGGGGGTCCAGGACACTCCCTGGATTGCCCCCCCCCACCTCTGTCGCCAGAGAACGGCGACAGTGGGGCACGGTGGAGCTCCGGAGGCCAAGGGATCACTCTGGATCCCTTGGAGACACTCCAGAAAGAGAGAGGAAGGCAGGAGGACTAGAATACAAGCAAATGGGAGGAGGACAGTGTGCGTACCTGGCTGAAGATCGTCGTCGGAGCTTCGACAGCGTCGACTGCTCCTCTCCCTCTCCGCTTCTCTCTCGATGTTTCCTCTTTCTCTGAATTCTCCCTCTGTTGCCCTGTCCAGCCCCCTGGTTTCTCTGAATTCTCCTCCTTTTATAAGCTGTCGGAACTCAACAAATCTCTGGCCAATCGCGCGACACACAACCAACTGGCATAACCACCTCCGATCACCGTTATGCCAGCTCAGCAGGCAACAAACGACTGTCCCCTCGCGCTCCAATCTTGTCCCCTTGGCTGCTGGCAGAGATGGACGACGATCTTGCGGTTGCCGACGACCCATCCAACGGCTGAGGTAGCTCCAATACACTGGCTGGATCGATGGTGTGGTGCTGGGCTGCTGGATTGGAGTGGGTTCAGTGGTGAAATCAGTGAAGAAAGGATAGGTCCATGGCTGAATTGTGAGATCAGTGGAGAATGGGTTCAATCAGTGAATTTTCTTCGAATTTGTTGTGTTTTTGGGAACTTATTTGGAAAACTTTGGAAAATAAAGAAAATGAGGTGTTGATTTGAGAGAGAAGAAGAAACAGTGGGCTGTGTTATTGTAGGCTTTGGGGCCAAGGTGGACTCAATTGGGCTCAATGGGCCTAAGTGGGCTTCATGGGCCTCCATGGGCCTATGTGGGCCTTGTGGGCCCGCATGGGCCCAAATGGGTTTGAATGGGTCAAAATGTGTTAAATGGGCTTCAATGAAGTCAAATAGGCCTAAGATGGGCTTATGGGCCCAAATGAGCTCAACTCGCGTTTAATGGGCCTAAGTGGGCCTTCATGGGCCCAATTGGGTCTCCATGAATTAAATGACCTACTGAGGGTTAGAGCTCAGCCACCACATCTCCATTCTGCAAAATTAGAAAATTGAGGTGTCTACAATTGTACAATAGTTTCTTGTTTACTTTATTAATATACTTCATTTTGATTAACTTCTAACTAAAATTGGGAAAGTAAATATTAAAAATTAAAATTCTCTAGTCACCCCCTCTAGAGAAGTCACTCGATCTTACAATTGGTATCAGAGCAAGGTTTTTTAGAGTTAGATTAATTATCTACTAGAATATATGACTTCTTTATCATTTAACAATAATATTGTAGAGGAACAAAACATTAATAGACCACCATTATTTGATGGAATAAATTATGATTATTGGAAATGTAGGATGATATTATATTTGAAATCAATAAACTTTGAATTATGGGATGTAGTAATAAATGGCTTTACCTTGAGCTCCACATCATTTAGAGAGTGGAGTAATGAAGGAAAACTACTAGCACAATTAGATGCTAAAGGATTAAACATATTATTTTGTGCTGTTAGTAAAGAATAATTTAATAGGATCTCAAATTGCAAGAGTTCCCATGAAGCATGGCATATTTAAGAAGTCACACATAAAGGAACTAACCAAGTTAAAAAACAAAAATAAACATGCTTGTTCACAAATTTAAATTATTTAAAATGAAAGATAATAAACCTATAAGTGAAATGTTCACCAGATTTAATGAAATAACTAATAACCTACAATCCCTTGGCAAGGATTATTCTCAAAGTGAATTAGTGAGGAAAATCCTTTGGTCTCTTACCCCTGAATGGGAAAAGAAGACCACTACCATAGAAGAAGCTAATGACTTATCTACGTAGTCCCTAGAAGACTAAATAGGAAACCTGACTTCATATGAGGTCCAACTAAAGGAAAAGAAAAAAGAAAAGGAAGGAATTGAAAACTCTAAAAGAAGAATATAGTACTAAAAGTCACTTCAGATTCAGAAGAATCCGAAGATGAAGATGAAGACATTCCCTATTAACTAGAAAATTTAAGAAATTCATTAAGAGAGGAAGATTTCAGAAGAAATTAAATAAATATCAAGATAAAAATAAAGGAAAAGATGATCCACCCCTATGCTTTAAATGGAATAAATTAGGACATCTCAAAAGAGAATGTTTACTTTTAAGGATGAAAATTAATAAAAAGAATGAAAGACTCATCACGAAGAAAGCCCTCCAAGCCACATGGGATGAGTGTCACTCATCTTCTGATGAGGACTCTACCTCAGAAAGTGAAAAAGCCAACATGTGCTTCATGGCACAGGCTAGTGAGATTAGCTCTTCCCTTAACATGGAAGACATCAACATGGAGGAACTCCTGGAGGCTTTTAACGAATTATATGAAAAATACACGACTCTAAAAGCCATAAATAGAAGTCAAAACCAAAATATAGAAAAACTTACAAATAAAAATGAGAAACTCATTAGCGAAAGTAAAATTTTGTTTGATGAAAATGATGAACTCAATCAGGAAAATATTGAACTAAAGTAAGAAATCAACCATATGAAATATAACATAAAAAATCTAGAAAAAGATATTACAACATTAAAAATCAATAGCAATGACTTACTTAACATTGTAACCAAATTCACAAAAGGAAAAGAAAACCTAGATAAACTCCTCTCAAGTCAAAGACATTCATTGAACAAACATGGAATTGGATATTTAAAATTTAATAGCATCCCTTATGAAAATGGTTTTATAAGAGCAACTACAAACGAAAAATACATCTTTGTTGTAAGAAGGCAATCAAAATGGGTTGACAACAATCAAACTAAAATAAATGGTATAAAAAGGAAACCAAAAATGATGTGGGTACCTAAGACATTGCAGGCATCCTATGATGCAGGAAAATCATGAACTCCAAGTGGATCTTAGATAGTGAATGCTCCCGCCATATGACAGGAGATCATAAACTCTTATGTACATTGAGCACCAAAGAAGGTGGAGTCGTCACATTTGGTGATAATGCAAAAGGAAGGATAGTAGGGATAGGAAATGTAGATAACTCTTATAATCCCTCTATTGAAAATGTTCTACTTGTAGATGGTCTTAAACATAACCTGATTAGTATAAGCCAATTGTGTGATATAGGATATAAAGTAATGTTTGATAAACATGAATGTATAATAATAGATACTAAAACTAATGAAATCATATTTATTGGAAAAAGGAAAAATAATGTGTATAAAATAAAAATCTCACACAAACCTGATATGACTCTATCTTGCCTTGCGTCTTCAAATGACGAACATTGGTTATGGCATAAAAGACTTGGCCATGCTTATATGGGACAACTTTCAAAATTATCCAAAAGTGAACTTGTGATAGGGCTACCAAAAATTGATTTCAAAAAGGATAAATTATCTGATGCATGTCAATATGGAAAACAAATCAAATCATCTTTCAAAATTAAAGATATGGTTTCTACTTCCAAACCACTAGAATTGATTCATATGGATTTATTTGGACCAAGTGGAACACTAAGTCTAGGTGGTAAAAGATACGTTTTTGTTATTATCGATGATTTTTCGCGCTTTACTTGGGTTTATCTTCTTAGCAAACAAAAATGATGTTTTCATTGAATTTCAAAAGTTTTGCAAGAGGGTTCAAAACAAAAAAGGGTTAAAAATCATTAAAATAAGAAGTGATCATGGAGGGAAGTTTGAAAACGACGATTTTGAAAGTTTTTGTGAAATGAATGGTTTTGAACATTGTTTTTTTCTCCAAGAACCCCTCAACAAAATGGAGTTGTAGAAAGAAAAAATAAAACCCTCCAAGAAATGGCTAGGACCATGCTTTGTGAAAGAAATTTGCCAAAGCAATTTTGGGCCGAAGCCGTGAATACTGCTTGCTATATTTTGAACCGAGTTTTAATTTGACCGATTTTGAACTTAGAATTTCTTACTTTAAATTTTTTGAATGCAAATGCTTTATCTTAAACACTAAGGACAATTTAGATAAGTTTGATCCCAAAGTTGATGAGGGAATATTCCTTGGATATTCCTCTAGGAGAAAGGCTTATAGAATTTATAATAAAAGAACATTAATAATGGAAGAATCAATGCATGTAAATTTTGAAGAAAATACTAAAACTAAGGCAATAAACATAGAAATTGATGATGATCAAGAGGTAAAATGTAAACACATTAGAAAACCAAACTAAGGAATTAGAACTTAATGCTGAGCAACCCAGTCATAAAGATTGGCAATACGTGTATGGACATTCCAAAGAACTCATCATAGGTGAAGTGTCCAAAGGAATCCAAACACGATCCAGTCTCGATTATGGTTGTGCAACTTATGCTTTTGTATCATCCATTGAACCCAAAAATGTAACTGAAGCTTGTGATGATAACTATTGGGTAAATGCCATGCATGAGGAGTTAAATCAATTTGAAAGAAACAATGTTTGGGAGTTGGTTTCAAAACTTGAGAATAAACAAGTTATTAGAACAAAATGGATTTTTTAGAAATAAATTAGATGAATCTGGGAAAGTAGTTAGAAATAAGGCTAGGTTAGTAGCTCAAGGTTATAATCAGGTGGAAGACATTGATTTTGATGAAATCTATGCTCCAGTAGCTAGATTAGAGTCCATTAGGATGTTGTTAACATATGCTAGTCACCTAGGGTTTAAATTATTTCAAATGGATGTGAAAAGTGCCTTTCTAAATGGATTTATTGAAGCAGAAGTGTTTGTCAAACAACCCCCTGACTTTGAAGATGAACTCAATCCGGATCATGTTTACAAATTAAACAAAGCACTTTATGAACTCAAGCAAGCACCTAGGGCTTGCTATGAAAGATTAAGGAAATTTTTGCTTGATCAAAAGTTTTCGATTGGTGCTATTGACTCTACCCTGTTCATAAAAAGGTTAGAAAATGACATTCTAATTATCCAAATATATGTGGATGATATCATTTTTGGATCAACAAATGAAAATCTATGCAAAGATTTTTCCATGATTATGCAAAAAGAATTTGAAATGAGTATGATGGGAGAATTGACATTCTTTCTTGGGTTACAAATAAAGCAAACTAACGACAAAATATTTATAAACCAAGAAAAATACACTGGGAGTTATTGATGAAATTTGGAATGGATTGTAGCAAAATAGCTAGGACACCTATAAGCACCTCCACTAAGTTTGAAAAGGATGAGAATGGACAAAAGGAAGATCAAAAATTATATAGGAAGATGATTGGATGTCTTTTGTATTTAACAGCAAGTAGACCTGATATAATGTTTAGTGTGTGCTTGTGTGCAAGATTTCAAGCCTCACCTATGGAATCACACATGAAAGCTGTTAAAAGAATTCTAAGATATCTTCAAGATTCAATTGATTTTGGGCTATATTATCCTAGAAACACTAGCTTAGATCTTATAGGATATAGTGATGCTGATTATGCTGGATGTAGAACTGATAGAAAAAGTACCAGTGGAACTTGTCAATTTCTAAGATACTCTTTAGTCTCTTGGTTCAGGAAGAAACAAAATAGTGTTGCACTCTCAACAACAGAGGCTGAATATATTGCAGTTGGTTGTTGTTGTGCCTAAATTCTATGGATGAAACAAACCCTAAGAGTGTAACGCCCTGATCCCGGGCACGCTACTAAAATACAGTATCAAGCATAATTACACTAATTACAGAAACATTGAATAACTATAACTAAGGCTCACATTTATGATCACAATGTGCGGTTAGATGCTCCAACTCCTGCACCGGAACTCGACTGCATGCGGTTTGCATCTGAAAACCAAATAAGCACGCGTGAGTGACATCTAAGTCACCCAGTACGCGCCCCAAACACAAAAACCACAAAATCTTTGGAAAACTATAAAACTCATTTCTTTGATTATCAAAAACTTGGTTTTCTTTTGAAAATCCTCTTTTCTTTTTATTGGAAATCACTTGGGAATTCAATCCCAAATTCATGCTCTTTTTCAAAAGTCATGTGTCTTTTCTTTTTTCAAAACATTTGGAAACTCATTCCAAAACCACATTCTCTTTCAAAAACACACCTTTGCATTTTCTTTCAAAACCTTTGGAATTCTTTTCTAAAACATACCTTTTCGATACTTGAAATTTCTTCCCAAAATCACACTTTTCAAATTCACATTTTTGACCAGATCCAGCCTAAAACACAATGCCTCACGGGCTAAAAACCAAATCATAAATACAGGCTGGCAATTGGTAAAAACATCATCACTATTTCACTTCAAGATTTTAGGACTATTTCATCAGTCCAATCCTGACCAAATCACATTTCTTTTCTTTATTCATTTCCACTTTCTTTACTGTTGTTACCTTGATCAGGGGTAACCAGGCGCACAAGCAGTAGGTGAGGACATCCATCCCCTACCTTCTTGCACTGCTGCGGTGAAATTCCCCGTGCGAGATGTCATCGCCCTGGCCAACCGGCGTCAATTCATTTTCATATGTGCACGGGGATGCATCTATGTCTGACGCCTCATCGGTGACCCGATCAACTAGGTCCAATGACCCAGGCTTAGCCTACACCGTGGGTGACTCGAATAACTAGGCTCAGCTTACACTGTCAAGAGCTAGGTGACCCGAACAACTAGGTACAATGACCTAGGCTTAGCCTATACTGTCGGTGACCCAAGCAACTAGGTATAAAAATCCAAGCTCAACCTACATCGTCACATGCTCGGCAACCACATTATTAGTGTGACCATGCCTGTGGAACCCTACACGGCTCTCTTCTATCGGGTGCGTGGAAGCACTCGAGGAGTCCCGATACGGTCACGGCAAAGATGGTGAATTCGAAGAAGAAGACTAGACTCGGAAACACCAAGGAAGGATAAGGAAAGGAGTCGCCACCTAGTCTTTTAATGGAAAGATGAGGAAAACCAAACACGCAAGAAAACCAAGAAGCAAACAAGATGTAGAAAACATGTGTGCTCCATGCCTAATGGATATAATGCACAAATGAATGCGGGCAAGAGAAAGGGTAAGGATTCTGGTTACGCATGGGGAAGGGGTTAGGCACCCCTATGAGCCTGAGAAACTCGGTCTTTCTAGGTTTCCTACTTGCCAATGGTCTAATGGATGTGTGCTTGCCTATTCTAAATGCTCATGCTAAAGATGACTAGAAAAGCATGCGAAATCAAAGAGAAGAAATGAAATAAAGGGAAAAAGTTAATCCAAGGGACAAATGTAGGCATTGAAAATACCACATTACTGTACGCCCGTGGGCGATGAAAATAATCCTCTTTGGGGAAAATAATCCTCTATGCGCCTGAGAAAACTCTCGGAAAGAATCACGCAAATCAGCAGAAACTCGAAGAAATCCGAGAAAATCAAATTGGGGAAAATAATCCTCTTTCGGGACAGTGTCGGCTTTGTTAAGCTTTTTACTATACGCCCTCGGGCGATGGAAAGCCAAATCAAGTCAAAAGACTGGGAAATCAGAAAAAATCTGGGAAACGATGAGAAAACCAAACTTAAAATGTGTGCACAAAGAAAGGAAGAAGTCACGAGAAAACATGCATGAAAAAGTGCAACAAAATGTGCAAAATGCATGCAAGAATGTGAAAATGAAAATTCCAAGGGCCTTAGTGCAAAAAAATCAAATTTTGAATAAAACTGAAATTTTGAAGCTAAAACATCAAAAATACGTAGAAAAACACATTTCACGTAGTTTTGAAGAAATCTGGGGTCAAATGTGCAAATCTGTGCATTTTTAGTTGAATCGAAGTTTCTTAGGGGTTAAAATGCAATTAAACCAGAGAAACATGCATTCAGAAGAGTTTCAGAAAAGTTCAGGGGCTAAAATGCAAATTAACCAGAGGAATATGCATTTAGAGCAATTTCAGAAAGAGTTCAGGGGTTAAAATGCAATTTAAACCACATCTGTGCAGATATTTAATTCCTAGGGTTTACCTTGCAATTTTAACAGAGAAATATGCATTCATAAGAATTTTAACAAATATCAGGGGTTTAAATGCAATTTGAACAGATAAATATGCATTTAGAATGATTTCATGAAACTCAGGGGTTTTTGTCTAATTTTTAAGCCTGGCAAACATTATTAGGGAAGCTCAGGGGGCACATTCAATATTTTCAATTAAAACTTTATTCAAACGATTTAAAGAAAAAATGTGCAGGGACCTAACTGAAAGAGGAAAGACCTACATGAAAGAATAGAAGGACCTAAATGCAACAAATCAAAAGTTACAGAAATTAAATCAAAGGAAACTATTTTTATTTTTTAAAAGAGAAAAAAAAAACGACGGCCGCCGTCGACGGACCCCCATCGTCAACGACCGCCGAAGGGACACTCAGAGGCTATCCCATGGCCTAATCTAGGATCAGACCCCACGGGAAGCAAGAAGGGAAGGAGGGGGAGAGATCCAACGGCTTGGATCGAAGGCGCGACGGCTAGAGGAGGCTGCCTACCTTCGTCGCCGTCGCGGCACTTTGGTGACAACACTAGAGAAGAGAGGAGCTACTAGAGGGCAGCGGCGTGTGATTCAGAGGTCCAGGAGGCTTCAGCACGTCGAGAGGAGTATTTCCTTTCCATCAGGGTGCCAAAACAGAGGAAGAACGCGCAATGTGGATTCCACCTATCGTCGCCGTTGTCTTCTCCGATGAGCGTGCTTGCGTGAGTGATCCAAGGCTCGCGGCTTGACTCTGAAGGCTTTGGTGTGCTTGGGGGGCGTCGTGGAGGCTTTTGCAGCGGCTGGAGCGAGAATTTGAGGGGTGGAGAAACAGAGGGAGGTCTAGGGAGGAGAACCTAAGCTTCTAAATCCAGGGACAAGCCCTGGACCAGCTCCCCCACCTAGGCCACCGAAAAATGACTCCGGCGAGGCCTAGGGCTGATCCCGACCAGAGGAGGCGTCTGGCTTTGTTGGAATCGATCAAGGAAGGCACAGGGAGACCTAGGGAAGCACCTATAATGAGAATTGAGGTCTGAAGAGTGTGTACCTAGTCTGGCTGTGAAATGGATGATCGGTTCTGGCTGAGGGAGGAATTGGAGCTGGCTAGCGAGCTCGGAATCGCCACGGGAGGAATGCTCTGAGCTTCGGGATCTCTCCTCTCCTCTCTCTCACTCTCCTCCTCTTGGTCTCTCTTTCTTTTTTCTCCTCGTTTCTACTCCTTTTATAGGTGATGCTCCGGTGGCTGTAATAACCTGTAACAAACTCAACAAAATCCTAACAACTAACCAACCCTGTAACAAGCTAAGAAGCCTCCTAAAAGACTAACCACTTGTAACAACCTTGATGTTCCCCGCGCACCCCGCTGCCTGCCCAAGCACCGACAGTGATCGACGGTCATGATGAGGGAACCGACCAGGTGCATATGTCCAGTGCAGCTGTCTGGTGCGCTAGACAGGTGTGGCTGTCTGGTGCACCAAAGAGGTGCGCCTGTCTGTGCGGCAGAGAGGTGCGCCAGATAGGTGCACCTGTATGGCCCTGGATCACGGCTCAGATCATTTGCTATTGGTTTGGCGTTCTTTGGTTTTGGGACCAAACCAGGGTTTGAGTTCACTTGTGGTCAAAAGCCCAGTTACCACAACTCCATCCTGTAGACCAGCAAAATTGGGGTGTCTACAGATGTCCCTCCCTGAGTGAGGTCGGAGGATGAGTGGGACAGAGATCGATGCTCAGGGTTGACAAAGACACCCCGCCCAAAGCCGCAAAAAAGAGTTAGCTACCGACAACCAGCCACTAGTTGGTGAACGCACTAGAGGTCCTGTCGCCATAGCCGAAGCCAATCATCAGAGAAACCATAACTAATGATAAATACCAACAAGTTGACGACCAATCAGTTCCTAAAAGACATGACTGGTTATCATACTTGTCAGAAAAGCACTGGGCAAGACTCACAGTGCTTGTCGACCGAAAACTGACTGGTAACGGAAGTCATCCGAGTAGTTCAGGATACCAGCCCAAAAGGGATGGAAGGAACAAAGAGAGTGGGGAATCCATCGGGCATCACAAGGATCCATTTTGACTTCATCCTGCATTATGAGAAACAAGAAATGATTTTGGTACCCATATCCTTTTGGGTCCAGGTTTGTTAGATTTTTGAGTCCAAGTGCTTGTTCTAT
>JAMKQA010011375.1:0-10875 GCA_024699735.1 Posidonia australis
TTGTCATTCTCTGTGAGCGGAATTGTTCCAAACTCTGTATAAGCATCAAAGCGAAGGGCTCTAGCTTCTCGGGGATTGAGAAGTGGAAAGAGCAAGCAAGCGTTGGTGGTGTAGCCAACAAGTAAGTTTGCTATCTTATTTTAAATAAAGGAAAAATCTCAAGAGGGTCTTGAGGAGTGGACTAAACTGGGTTGCCGAACCACTATAAATTGCCTGTTCATATCAATTGCTCTCATCCCCTTTGTGTATGTTATATAGATTGCATAAGTAATTAAGCTTGTTTTATTTGTTAAATAATCTCCTTGTATGCAATTTGTCATTAATCGATAAAAACCGATCTAAGTAATTAAAAAGTGTTAATTCTCTATTCACCCCCCTCTAGAGGAGCTATCCGATCCTACACAAGATTCAGCCATGTCACTGGATCATGGGTTGATGCATAAGGCTCTCCACGTAGGAGTAAAGTACAACCAGCCTACCAGATCTTAGGCATGGACTGAATGATCAAAGAGTAAAGCAACTGGAAATCATCACTTGAAACTGAAATCATATATGCACGATCAGAGAATATCATGGAATACCCACTGAAAGAATCTGATTCAAAACTGTTCGGAAAACATGCAGATGGGGATGCAAAATAGGATGATTTGTTCTCTGACCAGTTTAATGCACCATAATGGTGCGCCAGAGTGGTGCTCTGATTTTGTGCACTGCTCTGGTGCGCCATGTAGGTGCTCCAGAATGGTGCTCCCCAGAATATCTGAATCAGACTACAGTCTGATTCAAAATCAATACCAGATTCAGAGGTGAGTGATTTTCTAAACCAGATTAATTATGCAGATGATAAAAGACTGAAACATGATGAAACATTAACAAATGAATGTCTTTCATCATTTCATTCCAAATCATATCACATCATGGATTCATGGCTGAAAGCATTTGCATGGATCTTAAAGAATATGCATGAGAAAAATAAGCTCGATAGGACATGCTAGTGGTGAATGCATCAAGAACATCTCTTTAGCATATCTTAGCATATATGCATGGATCATGGATCTTAGTGCAAGGAAATGGAGAAGAATAATAAAACCACTCTTAAGAACTACATAGTGCTAACATATGGATTGTGCTTGCAAGGTATCTTGTACACGAAATCAACATCTATCATAAAAAATCTCTTATATAACTGCAGAAATCAGATTTTATGTGAAGTTCAAAGCATGCTTTATCTTGGTGCAATGGCTGAGATTTAAAGGCGAAGGGAAAGAAAGGACCTACCTCCCAAGGTGTTCCTTCTTGAAATATCAAAGATAGAGGGATCCTTGTTGCTTTGGAAGGGCTAGCAATGCTTCAGAATATAAAGGGATGCTCGTGAGAAAGAAGAATAGATTGCAGAAAACAGTAGCTTGCTCCAGATTTTCTTTCAGGGGGAATTGCTGAATCAAGGCTTGTTAAACTCTTCTAATGGTTGCCTATAGGGGTCCTTATATAGGTTTTCTCAAGGGTAACTCCTAAAGGATACAAGGAGCCTCGTAAACGAAGAGCCTGGGAAGATTCCATGGCATATTCGTTGGTGGAGGTGATAGCCATGGGAGGTGGAAAGCCAGCAGCCAGCAGTTTGAGAAGTGGCTGCACGCTAGCTTGGTGCGCCAGGTAGGTGCACTAAGTAGGTGTGCTAGTCTAGTGCTCCAGCAAGGTGGGCCATTGTAGTGCTCCTGCTGGGTGCTCCAAACAGGTGCTCCACATTGGTGCTCTAACTTGGTGCTCTCCCCTACCTGTCAGGATTTCTAATTGAGCTGCGGGCCTACTATAGGTTTGGGATTGATTTAACTAATGGGATTCAAGGGTTAGCCACATCCAAAGCAACATCTGGAAAGCTTATCTATGAGTCACCTCAAAATCGACTTGTCTACAGATGCCCCTCCCTGAGCGAGGTCGAGGGACGAAAGGAACCAAGACTGATGTTCAGGGTTGACAAGACACCCCCATTTTGAGGTTACAGAAGGATGGTGTTTGCTGTAGGCAGTAAATCACTTATCTGGCGGATGCACCGAAAGTCATGACTTGTTGCCAAATGCGAATGCAAATGCAAAATGCATGCAACTGCTGATCTAAATGTTGGGGATGTGATGCCAATGCGAAAACAAATGCAAGAGCCGATGCTGAAGGTCGATGCGAAGCTAATGCTAATGAAAAACACAAGAATGGGTGCTTGCAAGATGATGCAATGCTGATGCTAGTGCTGATGTGATATGGCGAAAACACAGAAATCCTGCACACAGAGGGAACTACTGGCAGGAAAATGATAAGTTGTCGGACCCATCAACCGGATTATTGAGGTTATCAACCTAAAAAGGCGGGATATGACAAGTCAAACAGGTCTTGTCATCCCGATCACCAGACAGTATGACGGTTGTGAACCGTGTAGTTGGGGATACCAGCCCAAGGGGAAGAGGGGCATGACAAACATACCATTTATCAGGCAAAACAGAAGGCCTTGTCCTCACAGACCAAGGGCGAACAAAGAGATTTCGCACCGCGAAAACTCAGAAGAGAAGAGAAACAAAAGGACCTTGACTGTCCGATCAGAGGGTCAAACAATCGGATTCCGCACCCGCGAAAATCCAAAAGGGAAAACGACATTGACCACCCAGTCAAAGCCAACAAGCTGGATTTCGCGCTTGCGAAAATCAAAGAAGGGCAAATGACATTGACCGTCCGGTCAAAGTCAGCAAGCTAGATTTCCCGCAGGCGAAAATCTGGGAGGGGCGAAAGAAGGGACCTTGACCGCCCGATCAAAGGTCCACTCTGATTGCCTGGTTAGAAGCCAAGGAAAAGGATTTCGTGCAAGAGAAAATCCAAGCAAAGCAAAGGAAGTGACCTTGACCGCCCGATCAAAGGTCGACTCTGACCGCCCGGTCAGAAGCCAAGAAAAAGGATCTCACACACGCGAGAATCCAACAAAAGCAAAGGAGAGGACCTTGACCGCTCGGACAAAGGTCAAACAGAAGGATCTCGCTCCTGTGAGGAAAAAGGAAAAGAAAGGAAATGACCTCGACCGCCCAGTCGAAGGTCGACTCTAACCGCCCGGTCAGAAGCCAAGGAAAAGGATTTCGCACACGCGAGAATCCAACAAAAGCAAAGGAGAGGACCTTGACCGCTCGGTCAAAGGTCAAACAGAAGGATCTCGCTCCTGCGAGGAAAAAGGAAAAGAAAGAAAATGACCTCGACCACCCAGTCGAAGGTCGTCTCTGACCGCCCGGTCAGAAGCCAAGGAAAAGGATTTCGCTCTCGCGAGAATCCAAGAAAAGCAAAGGAAAGGACCTTGACCACCCAGTCAAAGGTCAAACAAAAGGATTTCGCGCCCGCGAAAATCCCAGGAAAGCAAGGGAAAAGGACCTTGACCGCCCGGTCAAAGGTCAAACAAAAGGATTTCGCACGTGTAAAAACCCTAGGAAAGCGAAGGAAAAGGACCTTGACCGCCCGGTCAAAGGTCAAACAAGAGGATTTCGCGCTCGCGAAAATCCAAGGAAAGAAGGGATAGAAGGATCTCGTCAGCCCTGAGCATGAACCTGGAAAAACAAAGGCAATAATCCCTGGATTGTCCCCCAGGAAGGAAACCGTCACAGATGCAATCTGGAGGGCAGAACTACTTGCTGTTGGCTCTATGGCACGGAAGCTGGTGTTCTCGCTGAGATGCATGTGCAATATCCTCCTTGCTGGAGTGCTGGCTTTGCTGCGGGTTTCGCAAAAATTTGGGGCATATCTGCAACTGGGCATATCTGGTTGATGTATAGCTAATTTCCTAATATGGCAAACTTCTGATTGTTGTGTTGTTGCAGTGCTATGATATTTGATATTCTGCTGGGTGCTTGTAGGCTTCTGTTCAAATGTGATATGTCCCACCCTTTGCGGGTTATTCTGTATACTTCACAATCTCAAGGATTTTCTGCAAATTTGCCCATCTGGTGAACTTGAAGACTTGTGCATTCATTTTCTTGTCATTTCTTTTTGCCTTTTTGCAGACTGCAGAGTGCGGAGGACAGCAATGCAATTTGTGCAGCCATTCTGTGCTTTAAGATACTTGTACTACTTGTATGTGTTGGGGCCCAATGGATAATTGTCATATCTGCTTGGGCATCTAACCATGGTGACACCAAAACACTACTCTGATGTCTTGCAAACATTGATAGGTGCATTGACCGCTGAGGATCGTGAGCCACTATAGGTTTGGAGCATGTCACCCTCATTGTTGAATATTTGCCAAGGTTGAAATGAAATGGCACTTGTTATGTGTTGCGGTTGGATTCTGGAAACCCATTTTCCATGTCTTTCGCTCTAGGCAGACAAGGTTTGCTCTCGTCTTGGAAGAAGTCCAACGGGTCTGCGGACTATTGTCATGCATGTCAATAGCCGGTTTCTTGTGCTGTAACAGCTATGCTCCTGTGTTGCATCAACTAACAGGCTTATCCCGAAGTGCTTTGTGAGAAGCCTCATCTGCATGCTCCCAATGGTAGTACTGTCCCCCTAATCTTCTTGACTTAGAAAGGCAGCTGGCATGCCCCTAGTCAAACACCTAACTCCAATCAAAAAGCAGTTAACATGCCCCTGGTTGAAGATCCCTTTTTGCCAAAATTCCAACTCAAAAGGCAGCTGGCATGCCCCTGGTCGGAACGCAGACAAACGCCTTGCAAAGCGATGCAAAATGCAAAAGTGGTGAACTCACCAATGCTAAATGCCAAATGATTTATGCAAGACATATAAGATGGAAGCAAGATTTATGCATTGTGTATAGAAGATATGCCCTCAGCACCGAGGAAGCCTTCATTGCCTGCTACAAGGAACTAGAATGTCCTCGACTCACTTGGTGCTACCTGGATTCCTGGGTTTATGGTGGCTCTCACTCAACCAATGGGCTTTCGGGATAAAATGGGCTCCATGCCAAACTCCTAGGGCCCTACACCTACTTTTTTCAATAATTCATTTTCTTTTACTCCCTCAAAGGCATGCTGACTTACCCTATCCCTTACTTGGAGGTAATAAACACCTAGGTTGAGGGGTGGCTACTCTTTTAGTTTGATATAAAAGGGGTGGCTAGTCCCTTTGAACATGTGGGCTTGGTAGGTGTATGCTTCAACTCCTCTCCAAGTTATGTGATAGGGATAGAGTCGTCCTACATGCCTCTCTCATTGGAGCCAAGTTCTATCTGCAACTTCTGTCTTCTTATTTCTTTTACGCTCCAAAGTCTATGTTGTTTCTTTTTTGCTCGCACTCTCACTCATGTCCTAACATTTTTTCTCCCTCTGGAGGTGTAGGTCCCTTAGGAATTTGTACATTTCGCCCATTTTCCCATGGATAGTCACTCCCTCACTCCCTAGGTCACACAGGTACTAACACGTGAGGAGGATCAAACTCTTCCTAAGCAGGTAGGCTTCCGATTTTCCTCATTGGGCAACGATTATGCCAGTGTTCATATTATGATTACAATGTAAATGAAAAGAAAGTACAATGCATACGATGCGATTTAGGTGCGGTCCGGATGCAGTAATTTAAAGCATGAAATATGGAGATGCATGACCCACAATGGGATGCTTTGCAAGGCTCGGGAGTGGTCGACGATCATTGGTAGTACTTTCAGTTAGGAGATGCTGACGGGCGACGACCATTTGTGTAGCGAACACTTTCTCCAATTCTTGAAGGACCATGATTGAAGTTTGGTCCTGGTGATTCTGGCTGCAGTGGTGAGACAACTGCTTTGGCCTCCCTGATGCTGTCGTGCTCTGCTAAGTCTCCTGCGAGCACCTCCAATTGTGCTTGGAATAAAAATGTCCAGGTCTCCAAGTTGTTCAGGCTCTCTATGTTTACTTTCTGAGCAAGATCTTGTACTGCTGTTGCTTGATGCACTACTAACTGTTCTGAATGACTGAACTGTTGGTGACTATGATATTGAGGCTGTGACCAAACTCTGGTTTGGATTCAGCACGCCTGCACTGGTGAAGTTAGTTAAATCGTGAGAAATGATCATCTGTGGGGACTTACCAGGGGATTTCTTCCGCTGGTACTGATGCTTGTATCCCAATTCTTCATGTTCTCTCCGTTGATTGGCTTGGTGGTTCCTTAGCCGTATCGCCCAAGGGATTCCTTTCTCCTACCCTAGTTGTGACACAAATTTCGACCACCAGGCAAGAGTTGTAGAGAATGGCCAAATGGCTGACAGACTCAAGAACAGGAATGAGATTAACTGGCTCAATTTGGTTGACACGACACAGAATACCAAAGAGTTTGAAGCTAAAGCGGAGACTGCCTTGACTGAGGAAGGATCAAACCAAAGACTCCTCGGAATCATCGAGGAAGGATAAATACAACTGACATGGAAAAGGGGAATATACATCATGAATAACATTGACAAGATAAATAAAGGAATAGATAGAATCAAGAATGATGGAATTGACTCCCGAGGGGCCTGCTGCTCCCAGGGCCGAATGCTGAGGTAAAGGCTGACTGACTATGTTGGGTTGTGCTGGTGGTGCTTGTGTGGTTGCTAATGTGGGTGCAGGACCTGCCTCCTGTGTGTTAATCACAATGACCTTTTGGTCAATCAAGTCCTGGATTGTGTTCCTTAGTGTAAGACAATTGTCCGTCGAGTGACCTACGACCTGATGGAAATTGCATAACGCATTCATGTTGTACCAGGCAGGAAGCGGATCTGGTGGCAGGCGCACCTCAGGCAACCTCAAGAGGGATGCGACTTTAGGGAATACCATGCTCAACGGTTCCACTAAAGGGGTATAGTGGCACCTGTCACGGCGTTGCCGACTTGGCTGCGGTTGTGCCAATGACAGGCGCATCACCACCTGAGGGGGAGGATAAACTGGAGTAGTAGTGGAAGTGATGTGTGGTGCGTGAGGTGCTCTAGGTGTAGGCGTGGGTGCATAAACTAATTGATGCTGAGGGGGCGGATGGACATTCGCTGGTGCAGTAGGGGATCTAATGTAAGAAACTGTATCCTTGGAGGGATCTCGCCTCCGAGGTGGATTGGCATTGTGGTTGTTGTTGTTGTTGCAACTGTTGGCGCCACTATGTGAGGAAGTGGCTTGCCTGGCAAATGCAAAGAGTGCTGGAAAACTACCACTGCGCAGCGAACTCTCAACACGGGCACCCGTCCGGAGCAATGCAGAAAAAGTGGTGATATGCTGAATGCTAAGCAGAGCCCCGACTGCTGGCTGTGCTCCTCGGATCACGATCACGATAGACTCCGTGTCGGAGGGTCTATCTTTGACTTATGAAGCCAAGGAGCGCCATCGTCCAACATACTCCCCAAATGTTTCTTGGGGCCTCTGCTTGATTACGACTAAGTACTCCCGCTTTGGGACTAAGTCGAGATTGAAGGAATACTGATCTAGGAACGCCTGCATAAGGTCCTCCCAAGTCTTGATAGTGGCCATGTTGAGGGAAGTGAACCACTTCAACGCGGGCCCCGTGAGACTCTTCTGGAACAAGCGGATTAACAAACTTTCGTCAACCTGGAGCTGAGCGAGGTCTCCGTAATAGGCTTTAAGGTGGGAAATTGGGCAGCCCCTACCATTGTATTTGTCGAATTCCGGGATTTGGAAATTCGAGGGGAGAGTCGCCTCAGGGAAATAACAGAGGTCCCGGAATTGGTAGGACTAGCGGTCCCCACCCTACACTTGTCGGAGAGTGCGCTCTAGATCATTCACTCTCGCGAGGAGAGCATCTGGAGCTACTGCAGCTGTGGATTGTGCAGTAGAGGCGGGTGCCGCGTACACTATATGGGTCGCCCCTAAGGGCTCCTATGGATCCACCATTCCGTCGTCTGGTGCAACGGCAGGATGGCCAGTGTACCTGTGCATGGGTGCAATGTGTTGTGGGACAGAAGATGAACCTTGTGTGTGGTACAAGGGTGAGGATAATGCAGGAGGAGGTGCAAAAGGTGGTGCAGAGTGTGGGAGCAAGAGCTGTTGGACCAAAATGGTCTCCAACACAATGCTCACGGAGGGCGGTGCTCCCGCCGGCCTAGGAGGCTGGCCACCAGATAGGAGGGATGCATGCTGTGGTGGGTGTTGTGTAGGTGCAACAAAGGGTAATGTCGACACCCCTATCATCGGAGAGACAAGGGATGGCGATGGTTTGGAGGGAGTGCAGTTGGTGTAAACTGTGGTCCTAAGGCCGGTTGCATAGGCAACTCGGGAGCTGGGAAGGACAGAGCTGAAAAGGGCTGGAGCGCCAGTGCTAATCCTTGCAACTGCTGGGCGAGGGCCAACATTTGTTGTCGTTACGCGATGACGGGATCGTCGCGAGTAGCTCCGAAAGATGGAGGCAGAGCAGGGGACAAGGAGACAAGAGGCTAAGATCCCAGTTGTCTGAACTGGGGGGTGGCTACTACAGAGGCAGCCGCAGTGGGAGGAGGGCTAGTAAACACATAGCCCAGAGGAGAGACAGACTCAACTGCTGTGGCCCCAATAGCAAGAGAAGACCAGGCAAGCGGTCCCGAAGGCGGGGTTGCCACAGGGACAAAAAATTGAGGTGGTGGAGGTCCTCGAGAAGCAAAGGCTAAGGTGGAGGCAACAGTGATGAATGGAACAGACACAAAGGAAGAGTATCCCGAGACAGGGACATCCTCATGGACAGTAGGGGAATGGGACTCGCTGGCATGCTGGGCCATCGTGGATCACGTGTGTGTATGGATCCGACTACAGCTGGGAAGAAGAGGAGGAATCCTAGGACAAGCTATCGTCGAGAGTGATGAATAACTCAGGAGACGCGGTCGAGAATAAGGTCGCAAATTGAGTCAGTGAAAGGAAGGGTCTAGAGCTCAGGCTAAGGAAACTCACAGACTAGAAATCCTATGCACATAAACAAACAAGTTAGAAAAGATGTGATGTTTAAGGTGGTATGAGATGCAAATGAATGACCCTAGTATACACTCTCTCACCAACTAAGGGTGTCCTATTAAGCTGTCTACTCCGGGTTCACACAAGGGCGAATGGGTCTCCAACTCAAGTTTAGAAAAAGTACGGTCCCCGTTCTAAATCCTAGCCATAGCCTAGGCAGTGAACAGGTGGTGCTTTCGGGGCCTTGACCTCTGCCAAAGCAGCAGGATGTACCCTCTACTACACCGACACGACCCCGGACAAGGGGGGACAAACCCGATTTTTCATCCCACGCCAAAGTCATAGGATGAGCCACCGAGAAATGTCCTTTGCAGACTGTATAGGCGAACCTAGGAGAGGAAAAGATGTATGCCCTATATGATGTATGCAAAGTATGCTTTGAGTCTTTTACTTGCCAATTCATTAAACTATGAGGGAAATTTGCAATTTGTCACTAGTTTGCCTGATTTATTGATTTTGGTTGTTATGTTTTTTATTAACCAAAAGGGGAGATCAAACATGTCTCTAATTCTCCTAGGCATGGCATATACAAGAAGGGAAATAAACATGCAAATTAGCCACGAATTAACAAACAGAAGCATGTGCAAATTATGTGCATCAGTGGTGACATAGCAAATGTGTAAAAGGAAAGAACAACATCACAAAGTGCATGCAAAAAGACACCCCTTAAAAGGATAACCAATGCATAGCATGAAAACAGGCAAGCCAGGGGAGGAGGCCAAAGCAAACGAGAAACTTAAAACAAAAGTCGGGATCTGGTTATCCCCAGCGGAGTCGCTAGTTCCTGTAACCATGCCAGCGACGGCCTCGGGACTTGGCGCTAAGGCCAAATACGCGAGGATCGGCAAAGTAACGGTAAAAATAAAAAAAAGCAAATGCAGGAGTCGCCACCTGGTCTATTAAAATGGAAGACGAGGAAAACCATATAAAACATGCAAATCATGCAATGAAAAAGCAGGTCATAAACCAGAAATGGGCAAGGATCCCTGTTACGTACGAGGAAGGTGTTAGGCACCCTCGTACGCCCGATAAATCGGTCTTTTATAGGTTTCTCATTTGCTAATATGAAATGTCAGCTTTCCAACCTTTACTGTACGCCCGAGGGCGATATGCCATGCCATGCTAAATAACTGGTGTCTTATGCTAAATAAGGGTGCAGGGAGTGCAGGGGTGTGTCCTAATGCTCAGAAGTATCGCTCATATATTGGGTCAAGTGTCAATGCAAAGATATTGCATAAATAAGATCAGAGATCTAAGTATTTTGAGCGACTTTTCATCCTTGCTTTACTATATGCAATACATGACCTATCATGCACAAAAGGTTAAAAACAGAAAAGGGACTTCCCAGATATATCTAGGAAGAAAGCCAGCGAAAACCAAAAAGCAAATCGAAGCTGGAAATCATGCGTAAAACCATGCGAAAACTTACTGTGTGCTACTGAAAACAGGCTAATGTGCCTGTTAGGTGCGCCAGACTGGTGCTCCAGTCTGGTGCGCCACCTATGTGCTCCTGTGTGGGCCAGAATGATTTGCTGAGGGAAAACCGAAATCCATGCAGTGTCATATCACATGAGAATACATTCTGGAAGAGTATGCAATGTAAAATCCTTCGCAAGACTTGAAAAATATGCTTTAGAAGTAAAACGAATGCAAGTAAGAGAAGACCTGTTGACCTTGTGCTCAAGGGCTAGTAGCCTTACATAAGATCACCCTAATCATGCTAAATGAAAACATCAAGATGTTGGCTTTATTAGCCTTATCTTGATTTTGATGATAACAAAAGACTAATGTGCTTTATGAGAATATTTCATAGCTCATATTTGTGAGGAAGATCATTGAAAGACTCAGAAGATTCAAGCATAAAAAGGACGATATTTGAAGAAGAAAAAGATCCATGAGCTACCAAGAAAAATTCAAGCTGAACTGAAAACGGCATACCGTGGATAGAACGGCATACCGTTTC
>JAMKQA010011376.1:0-10589 GCA_024699735.1 Posidonia australis
GAAACTTATCACTATCCCTTCTGGTCGATATGTCCGAAACTTATCACTGTCCCTTCTGGTCGATAAGTCTGAAACTTATCACTGTCCCTTCTGGTCGATAAGTCCGAAACTTATCATTGTCCCCTTCTGGTCAATAAGTCCGAAAATTATCATTGTCCCTGTTGGTTGATAAGTCCAAAACTTATCATTGTCCTCTTTTGGTCGATAAGTTCGAACTTATCACTGTCCCTTCTGGTCGATAAGTCCGAAACTTATCATTGTCCCTGTTGGTTGATAAGTCCGAAACTTATCACTGTCCCTTCTAGTCGATAAGTCTGAAACTTATCATTGTCCCTGTTGGTTGATAAGTCCGAAACTTATCACTGTCCCTGTTGGTTGATAAGTCTGAAACTTATCATTGTCCCTGTTGGTTGATAAGTTCGAAACTTATCATTGTCCCTGTTGGTCGATAAGTCCGAAACTTATCACTGTCTCATCTGGTCGATAAGTCCGAAACTTATCATTGTCCTTGTTGGTCGATAAGTCCGAAACTTATCATTATCCCCTTCTTGGTCGGTAGATCCGAAGCCTACCTTGCCCCATTTGGTCCACACTCAAAGAGTGCGGTATCAATGGTGCCCCCCTGTTTGTTTTGGTTGCCACTTCGAAGGAATGGAATCAGCGCAAACTATATTTTCTCCTTTGGGCTGGTAGCCCGAACTACCCGGATGACTTCCGTGATCAGTCACTTCCCGATCGACAGGCACCGTAAGTCTTGTCTGGCGCTTTTCTCGGCAAGTGTGATAGTCAGTCATGTCTCTTAGGAGCTGGTTGGTTGTCAGCTTGTCAATACTTTATTTTTTTATTTCTCTATTTGGCTTCGGCTGTGGCGAAAGGACCTCCGGTGCAGACCTCTGGTGCAGACCTCTGGTATGTTTCTGGCTAGTGGCTATTGGCCCGTGGTTGACTCTTGCTTGTGGTCTCACGTGGGGTGTCTTTGTTAACCCTGAGCATCAGTCTCTGTTCTACTCATCCTCTGACCTCGCTCAGGGAGGGACATCTGTAGACACCCTAAATTTCTGATTATGTAGGATGGAGATGTGGTGGCTGAGCTCTAACCCTCATTAGGCCCATTTAATTCATGGAAGCTCACTTGAGGCCCATTAAGCCCAAATTGAGCCCAAAGCCCATAAAGGCCCATCATAAACAATTTAACTTTTTTTTCACCCTCTCCATATTTGTTGCTATCTCCACTTATTTTTTTACCCAAAAAAAAAAATACAAGTTTTATCTTTTCTATTGCAAATCCATTGAATTCAATTTTTTCCCTAAACTCCACACGAATTCAGCCTCACCACTCCTCCTTACTGAGCTCATCCTCCAGCCAATCTCATCGTTGATCCAGCAAGAGAATCAGAGCAGCCTCAGCCGCAGGATGTGTCGTCGGAGAGCTCAGATCACTGTTCATCCTGTCAGCGAGCAAAGGGGCAGTTCGGAGCGCGCAGGGGACAGCCTTTCGCTGTTTGCTGAGTAGTTGTAACGGTGGTTGGGAGTTTGTTACCCATTCTGTTGTGTGTCGCGCGCCCTGCCAGAGTGTTCTGTTGGGTTCCGTCGCCTATAAAAGGAGGAGAGGAGCCAGGCTTTGAGGAAGGACCACACCCCTTGAGCACACGAGAGAGTTGAGATTTGAGAGCGAGAAGGAGAGGAGCAGTGCGAGAGCTATCGCAGAGGAGGAAGGAAGGCGTTTCTAGAGCTCCAGCGAGGCAACTGTAGCCAGGTACACACTGATTCTCTCTTAATTGTTTGAATTCTTATCTTCTAGTCCTCCTCCTCTCTTCCTGGAGCGTTTCCAAGGGATTTAAAGTGATCCCTTGGCTAGCGGAGCTCCGCCATGCCCCGCCGTCGCCACACTCCGACGATAGAGGTGGGGGGGCAATCCAGGGAGTCTCCTGGATCCTCGAGCTTTCTCCTCTTCTCCTCTGGCCTCCCCGATGCTTCTCAGTCCCTCGCATCGTCGCTTCGCTGCTCCCTGTAGCCAACGCGACGCCTGCCGGAGAATGCTCAAATCCCGCCGTCGCTGGAGAAGACGACGGAATCTAGAGCAGCAGTGCCAGCCTCCAGCCTCCCGCACTGCTCTGAAGCTCCAAAATCACTCCATCAACCCCCGCGATCACTCTGGAGCCCCCAGGATGGCGCCACGAGCCTTGGATTGCTCCAGCAGCGACGCCCATCGGAGGAAGCCACAGCGGCGACAGGCGGATCGCCTCCTTGCTCCACCAGTGTCCGCACCACTCCAGAGGAAGCGAGGAAGCCCCCAAAGCATCCCGCAGCCACCAGAAGCTATGCCTCAGCCTTCGGAGGACTCGATGGCGAGAGGGGGTGGGTGGCCTACTCCAGCCGTTGGACCTCTGATCCGGGCCAACAGATCCCTCTCGTCTTCTCTCCTCTCGCTTCCTGTGGGGTTTGATCTAAGATTAGACCCTAGATAGGCTTCTTTAACCTCCTCTGATGGCCATAGATCAGATCCCAGATAGGCTTCTTTAACCTCCTCTGACGGTTGTCGGCGGCGGAGCTCCGCTGCCAGCGCCGTCGTTTCTTTTTTTTATTTTTTTTTAAAACATAAAATTTTTTTAAAGTAAAATCCAAATTTTTTTACTCTTCTTGCATTTAGATCCTTCTAGAATTACTTTTAGGTCCTTTTGTTACATTTAGGTCCTTCCATTATTTTTCTAAAATCTTTCGTATAAAGTTTTAACTGAAAATATTACATGTTTTACCCTAAACATTTAAAATAATGTTTTCTGAGTTTAAAACTTTAATAAAAGCCCTCCAGAGTTTATAAAATGTATTTTGTTTCAGGCAAATTGCATTAACAGCCTTGAATTTCCTTGGAATTTTTTTGACAGTTCGTTTTCTTTGTGAAAATTGCATATGAGCCCTTCTACTTTTAAAAAATGTTTCAGAATGCTTAATTTTGCTAGTTTATTTGCATTTAAGTCCCTGCATTCTTCTAAAACTTCTCCGAAGCATGTTTTCTCTAGGTAAATTGCACTTTAACCCTCAGTCTTTACTGAAATTCT
This sequence comes from Posidonia australis, assembly GCA_024699735.1. Classification (NCBI taxonomy): domain Eukaryota; kingdom Viridiplantae; phylum Streptophyta; class Magnoliopsida; order Alismatales; family Posidoniaceae; genus Posidonia; species Posidonia australis. The sequence continues at coordinate 3,060 of JAMKQA010011376.1, forward strand.
TTTAGATGTTTTTTTCTACTGGGTAATTTGCAGTTTAGCCCCTATGCTTCATTGATTTTACTCTGATGCCTGTTTTCAGGGTAAAAAGACCATTTTGCCCCTGAAACTTCCTGGGTCATTTCTGAGACACTTTTCTTGCATTTTACCTTGATTTTATGCAGATTTGATTTAAATGCATGCTTTAGTGGTAAAATTACATTCTAACCCCTAGAGAATTTCATTTTGCCTAGGGAGGCACATGTGACCTTAGATTTCTACATAATTGCATAGAATGTGTTTTCCTATATATTTTTGATGATTTGGGCTTCTGAACGTCTGTTCTCCTCGGAATTTGGATTTTTTGCACAAAACCCCCTACATTTTTCTCGTCTTTTCTTCCCGATTTTGCGTACATTTTCCTAGCTTGATTCTAGCTTGGTTTTCTCCCCGTTTTCCAAATTTTCCCCGATTTTCCGTGGTTTTGACTAGTTTTGGTTTTCCATCGCCCGAGGGCGTACAGTAAAAGGCTTACAAAGCCGACATGGTCTCGAAATGAGGATTATTTTCCCATTTTTGAATTTCTTGGATTTATCCCCAATTTCCGCTGTTTTGTGAGATACTTTCCGAGAATTTCACAATTTTCCTCATCACCCAAGGGCGTACAGTAAAGCGGCATTAACAATGCCTACATTTGACCGTCGGATTAACTTTTTCCCTTGATTCCTTTACTTTGCTTTGATTTGGCATGTTTTCAGTCATCTTCATGCATGAGCATATAGAATAAGCAAGCATACATATAGCAGACCATTGACAGTAGGAAACCTAGAAAGACCGAGTTTTCTCCGACACATGGGGGTGCCTAACCCCTTCCCCATGCGTAACCAGAATCCTTACCCTTTCTCTGACCCGCATTCATTTGTGCATTGTCCATTAGGTACGAAGCACACGCATACATTCTACATCTTGTTTGCTTCCCAGTTTTTCTGGTGTTCTTGGTTATCCTCGTCTTTCCATTAAAAGACTAGGTGGCGACTCCTTTCCTTATCCTTTTGTCTTCCCTTGGTGTTTCTAGGTCTTCTCTCTTCTTCCGGATTCACCATCTTCGTCGTGACTGTATCGGATCTCCTCGTGTGTTTCCGCACACTGAGTAGTGGGAGAGCCGAGCAAGGGTTCCACCGGCATGGTCACACTATCTCTTAGGCTGATAACCTAAACTATCACTCCTTCGGTTGGTAGGTATGATATCCTGTCATACCCTTTACTTAGGCTGATATCCTAAACTATCACTTAGGGTATGACAGGATATCAGACCTGCAAACTATCACTTAGGCTGATATCCTCAACTATCACTTAGGCTGATAACATAAACTATCACTCCTTCAGTTTGCTTGTTTGATATCCTGTCATACCCTTTCCTTTAGGCTGATATCCTAAACTATCACTTAGGCTAATATCCTAAACTATCACTTAGGCTGATATCCAAAACTATCACTTAGGCTGATATCCAAAACTATCACCCAGGCTGATATCCTAAACTATCACTTTAGCTAATATCCTAAACTATCACTTAGGTTGATATCCTAAACTATCACCCAGGCTGATATCCTTAACTATCACTTAGGCTGATAACCTAAACTATCACCCCTTTTGTTGACAAGTCTGATATCCTATTCTCCTTTTACTCTTTTGGGCTGATAACCCAAACTATATGGTTCACAAGTCCGATAACTTCGTGCCTTTTGATTTCAATTTTCATTTACTCTTTTTTTCCTAGCTAACCACTATTCTCGGTATATGCTTCGAAAGCATTGGTTTTCTTAACCTTTTCTTTTTTCCTTGTGAATGGGGATGGGGTGTCCTTGTCAACCCTAAGCATCGACCTCATTTCCATTCGTCCTTCGGCCTTGCTCAGGGAAGGGTATCTGTAGACACCCCATATTATTGCAGGTTGACTCTAATTTAGCTAAACCCTAACCCTCATTAACCTTAACTCTAATTAACCCTAATACCCTAACTTAACCCTAAACTACCCTAACTAACTCCCACTCAACCCTAACAACCCTAACTAACCTCCACTCAATCATAACTACTCTAACCAACTTCCTCTCAACCTAACTAATCTCCACTCACCCTAACAATCTCAACTAATTACAACTCAACCTAACAACCCTAACTAAATCCCACTCAACCTAACTAATCTCCACTAAATCTAACAACCCTAACTAACTCCCACAACAACCTAAACTAAAAACCCTAACAACCTAATCAGGCAAGTCTACAAATACCCCCCATTTGCAAAAGGAAAAGAGGAGAAGAAAAGGGAGAGAAAACTTGTAAAATGAAAAAAAAAACCAAGGGAGACCACCAAGCCAGCAAACTAGAAACAAACCAGAGTTATCAGAGGAGAGAAAGCCATAGAATCACAGAGGAGATTGAGAAGGAGCAATTCAGAGATCAGGTTAGCTCCGGTCACCTTCTCCGGCGAGCTTCAGCGACCACAAACAACCTCCAACCACTGCAAACACCGATAAGCCTCTGATCGAGTGAATTCTTATTGCACTTTATTCCCTAGGTCTTCCTTTGCCTCCCTGGAATCGTTCTAGTGGAGGAATGAAGCTCCCTAGCCAGAGCTTCAAGCTCTATTAGCCACTGAACACATTTTCAAACGAGCTAGGTGGGGCGGAGAATCTACAGTACAATTCAGGTCCACGAGAGTGTGGATAGGTTAAATTTCTTCCCATTAAGCTTTTCTACCCCCTTGGAAGCCACGACACCGCCTCTGTTAGCCACTGGAACAATCTTGCCGACGATTGTCGAATGGCGACTCAATGAGTGAACGACACAAACCAAGAGGCTTCTGAGCTCACAAACGGGTTCCACATCTTCCTCCGAGCTTCACCAAGCCATCAGGAGCAACACCCCACTCTCCCAGTGCCTCCAGTCGCCGCTTGTAGCCGTCTCCATCGCTGGAGAAGATGACTTACAGTCGGAGCTCGACCGAGAGTTCAGCACATCACAACTCTCTCCTAATCAGTGGAAAACCTTCGTCTCTGTCTTGTCGACCTTCCGGGAGTATTGGACAGCTGATTCGTCGCCTCTAGATGCCCCATCCTCTCTGAGCGCCGTCGTCGAAGTCATGACACCGACGAGCGAGGTGGGGGAAGGAACATGGCCGCCTGATGTTCGATTGGAACTGGCGGATTTTCTCATTCATCCTCCCTCTTGCTTGTCTGGCGATTGGATGCATGATCAGGCGTTGGGGAAGCCCTGGATGGCTTCCCAGGCAGTCATCGTCAACGAGGTTTAGTCGTCGACGATCGTCGTTTTATATTTTTTTAATTTCTTATTAAGAACTCTCTCTTCTTTTCTTTTTTTGCATTTAGGCCCCTACATTTTGCATCTTAATCCTTGCATTTGTTTGTAAAACATTTTAATAATGTTTTGTTTTGGTAAACTTTTAGATTGGCCCCTGCACTCTTTTTTATAAAATTTTAGGTCCCTAATCTTTGATAGAAACCCTTAGATTTTGTTTTCTTTCATCTTTAGTCCACTGATTTGCACATTTAACCTTGAATTTCTCTAAAATTGCACTGAACACAATTTTTTGGCACATTTGCAAATCAGACATTGGAAATTTCTATATTCATCCAAAAACACATAGATTTGCACATTTAACCCTGAATTTCTCCAAAATTGCACTAAAACATATTTTTCTGACATATTTACAGATTAGACCATGGGAATCTCAATTTTTACCCAAAAAGCACAGTTTCGCACATTTAACCCCCAACTTCCATAAAATTGTATAGAAATATGTTCTTTAGCACATCTGTAGATTAAATGTTGAGTATCCCAATCTTTACCTTGTGTAGACACCCCATATGCTTGCAATAGGACCTTAAACCCTAAAACTAACCTAAATCAAATTCAAGATTCAAAAACCTAATTCAAAGCCCTAAAACTAACTCAAAACCCTAAAATTAACTCACAATCCTAAAATCCACTTAAATCAAATTCAAAATCCAAAGTTAATCCAAAACCTTAGTCAAAATCCTAAGACTAACTCAAAACCCTAAAAAACCCTCAAACTATCCTAAGTCAAACCCAAACCCTAAATTAAGTCCTAAACCCTAGGTTAAATCCTAAACCCTAATTTCAAACCCTAAACCAAACCCTAAACCCTAGATCAAATCCTAAATCAAACCCTAAACCAAATTCAAAACTCTAACCTAAACCCTAGGTCAAACCCTAAACCTTAATGTTAAACCCTAACAACCTATAATCAATTCCCACCTTCAACATAACAATCTATAACAACTCTAACAAACTTAACCAATTCCCACCTTCACCATAACAACCTATAACTATCCAAACAAACCCTAACTACTTCTCACTCTACCATAACAACCTATAACTAACCATAATTACCCATAACAACCTACCTAGCCATTTGCAAGCCTATAAATACCCCCTATTTGCAAGAGAAAAAAGGAGGGGAGAAAAGGAAAAAAAAACTTGGAAAAATCCAAAAGGAGAGCCACTGTGCTATTTTCTCACAACCAAAGCAACCAGAGAGGTCCAGGAGTAAAGAGGAAGCTTGGGGAGGAGAAAAATCCCTGTTTCAGGCCACCTCCGGTGAGCTTCGGCGAGCTCCGGTGACCTCCGACGGCCCTCATCACTGTCCACTCAGGTAAGTCCCCACTAACCTTAATTTTCTTCCAGAATAGTTTCCTGGATCTCCCTCTTCCTTCCCCTGTTGATTCCAATAGAGCCAGAGGCTTTCCCTAGCCGGAATCAAAGCTCTAGGGGTCATCGGAGTCGTTTTCCGGTGACCTAGGTGGGGCACGAATCTAGTGATCGATTTGTGCCCTAATGTGCTCGATCCTTCCCCCACGATCCTCCTCCTACTTCTCCGATCTTTGTTACGCCGTGGAACGCCTCCAGCAAGCCTCCAGGACCCAGTCGCCAAAATCTGGCTCCGTCGCTATCGCCGGGGAAGACGACTGGTAGCGGAGCTCCATTAAGAGCCTCTAGCCTCGCCGCGCCTCCCCGAGCTTCAGGACACGATCCTCTAGCCTTCCCCAAGCTTCCAGAGCCACCAGGTCCTCGAATCGAGCTTTGGTTCTCCCCTACAACCACTATCGTCGGAACTCCGATGAAGTTCGATCGGGCGGAAGAGGAAGGGCCCCATTCTTGCTGTTGGATGAGGGGAAATCATCCTCGTCGCGTTCCCAAGCTTCCTGTACCCCTAAGCTGCTAATCTGTCGCCTCCAGAGCCTCCTCCTTCCATGGCGTTGTCACCGAAGATGCATCGATGGCGAGGGAGACGGGAGGAGGATTTCGGCCTTCGAAATCCTGATCCAAACCATTGGATCCCTTCCTTTTCTTCTCTTGCTCCCAATGGAGTCTGATGCTTGATCAAGCATCGGGATGCCTCGGAAGGGCATCCCAGATGGTCGTCGACAGCGAGACTCCGTCGCCGGTTGGTGCCGCTTGTTGTTTAAAAAAAAACAAATAAAAAATAGTTTTTCTTTAAAAAAAACTTCTGATCTTTTCTTTTTCTTGCAAATAGATCCTTTTCTCTTACATTTAGGTCCTTGCATAGTTTTTTTAAGTTTTTAAATAATATCTGTTTTGGAAAATTGTAGAGGAACCCTTGTAAATCTCTATTAATGTTTTCCAAGCTTAAAAAAATTGATATAGATCCTTTGAGTTACTTTTTATACATTTTATGTCTAGCATTTTTGCATACAAGCCCCTGAGCTTTACTAAAACTGTTCTAAATGCATAATTTTCTGGCATAATTGCAAGTTAAACCCAAGATATACAAATATATACTCAGATGTGCTCTAAAATTGCATTTTAGACCCTGAGTTTCATTGATTTCTCATATGCATGTTTTCTAGGGAAAATTTGCATGTCAGTCCTTGAAATTTCCTATTTTCAAACTTAAGACCATTTTCTTGCACATTTAACCTTGAATTACTTCAGAATTGTTTTAAATACATGTTTTACTGGCAAAATTGCATATTGAACCCTAGGAACCTTGAATTTGACTAAAAATGCACAATTTTGCACATTTGACCCCTAATTTCTTCAAAATTACACAAAATGTGTTTTCCTATGTATTTTTGATGATTTAGCCTCAGAATTTCATTTTTCACTCAGAACATGTGAATTTTGCACAAAAGCCCTTGGAATTTGCATTTTTACACTCACACATGCATTTTGTACATTTTGTTTCCCTTTTCGTGTATATTTTCTCTTGCCTTTTTCCTTGCTTCACGCACACATTTCTGACTCATTTCAAACTTGGTTTTCAAATCGTTTCCCGGATTTCTTCTGACTCTCGCGACTTTGATTTGATTTGGTTTTCCATAGCCCAAGGGCATACATTAACAGGCTTGATAATGCCGACATTGACCCGAATGAGGATTATTTTGCCCAATTTGATTTTCTTGGATTTCTTCGAGTTTCTGCTGATTTACGAAACGCTTTCAGAGTATTCTCGATTTTCACGATTTTCCTCATCGCCCACGGGCATACAGTAAAGTGGCATTTGCAATGCCTACATTATCCCTCGGATTATCATTTTTTCTTTTGTTCATTTCTTCTCTTTGATTTGGCATGTTTTCTAGTCATATTTAGCATGTGCATTCGGAATAGGCAAGCATACACACAATAGACCATTAGCAAGTAGGAAACCTAGAAAGACCGATTTCTTTGGACGCATGGGGGTGCCTAACCCTTTCTCCATGCGTAACAAGAATCCTTACCCATTCTCTGGCCCATAATGGCCAAACGTTGCATCCATTAGGCACGGAACATGCATATGTTTTCTTTGCCTTGGTTTCTTTTGGATTTTTTCCTTTGTGATTGGTTTTCCTTGTCTTTCCATTAAAAGACTAGGTGGTGACTTCTTTCCTTATCCTTATTTATCTTTCCTTGGTGTTTCTGAGCCCAATCTTCTTCTCCAGATTCACCATCTTTGCCGTGACCGTATCGAGATTCCTCGTGTGCTTCCACGCACATAAAAGAGACGTGCAGGGTTCCACCGGCATGGTCACACCTTGAAACATGAATTTTTGCACAGAGGCCCCTAGAAACTTACATATTTCATCCATGCATTCATTTGTACATCTTGATACTCTTTTTCATATATACATTCTCATGCATATCTTCTTGTCTCTTGCACACACATTTCAAGCACTTTTCAAACTTAGTCTTCACATTATTTTCCAAATTTCTTCTGAGTTTCATGATTTAGATTCGATTTGGATTTTCATCGCCCGAGGATGTTGTAACCATGCCGGCGAGGAGATTCCGCAAAAGAATGCGAAATCGGTCGGCAAATTCACGTCGAAAAACAAAACAAATGCAAAATGCAGGTGTCACCACCTAGTCTATTATGGAAGACAAGGAAAACCATAAACATGAAAAATCATGCAAAAATAATAAGGACAAGTCTGCGAAAACCAAAAAGGCGGGTAAGGATCCCTGTTACGCACGAGGAAGGTGTTAGGCACCCTCGCACGCCCGATAAAATCGGTC
>JAMKQA010011377.1:0-13996 GCA_024699735.1 Posidonia australis
TTTTTCATGTTATGGTTTTCCTTGTCTTCCATAATAGATTAGGTGGTGACTCCGTTTTATTTTGCTTTTTCGACGTGATTTTGCCGACCGATTTCGCATTCATTTGCGGAATCTCCTCGCCGGCATGGTTACAGCCTGCATGAGCAATCTTTTCCTTATTATATTCTTGGTATGATCATCATTTACATGTTCTGTAGGGTTTAATTGTTCCATGTTTGTATCCTTTGCATTTTGCATGTGTTCTTGCCACGAACCCATTTAGTCATCTTATTTTTTTTTATGATAACTATATAGCTGTGATCAGATGCATCCCATCATGCTCTTAACACTTGCATGTATCAACCTGCATTAGCATAAATCACCCATCTTTATTCTGGGTCAGGTTCTGGATCAGATTGTAGTCTGAACCAGATTTTTTGGGGAGCACCTATATGGCACACCAGAGTGGCGCACCTCTCCAGTGCACCAGACTGGTCAGAGATTAAAACATTCACTTTTGCATATCTGCTTGCATGGCTTTCTGAATGATTTTAGACCTGGTTCTTTTACCACTTGCTCTTTTATGTTCCATGGTTTTGCATGCATGTTTTCAGTTTTAAACAAGATTGTTTCCTAGTTGTCTTCCCCTTTGGATAATCAGTCCTTCGTCAGAATCTGGTAGGCTGGTTGCATCTTACTCCAACATGGAGAACCTTACGCATCAACCAATGATCCAGCGGCATGGTTGAATCCTGCATCTTTCATTTAGCATGTGATCCTGTGTGAGGCTACCAGCCCTTGAGCACAAGATCCACAGGTCATTTGCATTTGCATTTCTTTCACTTTTAAGGCATGTTTTTCAAGTTTTGCGAAGGATTTTACATTGCATAAATTTCCAGAATGCATTCTCATGTGATTTGGCACTGCATGGATTTCTGTTTTCCCGCAGCACATCTTTTTGGCCCACATAGAAGCACCTAGGTGACGCACCAGACTAGAGCACTAGTCTGGCGCACCAAACAGGCACATCAGCCTATTTTCAGTAGAACACAGCAGGTTTTCATATGGTTTTTAGCATGCTTTCTCGACATGTTTTGCTTCTGGATTTCTCCTAGTTTTCTTCTTTGATATATCAAGAAGGCACAACTCTGTTTTTAGCCATTTCCATGCATGTTAGATTGCATTTGGCATATAGCAAAGCAAGGATGATAAATCGCTCAAAATACTAGATCCTTGATCTTATTTATGCAGTACCTTTGCATTGATACTTGACCCCATATAAGAACGATATTTCTGAGCACTAGGACACACCCCTGCACATCATGCACCCATATTTTAGACACCACACACATTAGCATGGCATGGCATACCGCCCTTGGGCGTATAGCAAAGGCTGAAAAGTCGACATTTCATAAGCAAATGAGAAACCAATAGAAGACCGATTTATCGGGCGCACAAAGGTACCTAATACCTTTCTCGTGCGTAACAGGGATCCTTACTCATTTTCTGGTTAATGACCTACTTTTCCATTACATGATTTGCATGTTTTATATGGTTTTCCTCGTCTTTCATTTTAATAGACTAGGTGGTGACTCCTGCATTTGCATTTTTTTTTTTTGCCATGACTTTGCCGATCCCTCATGTATTTTGGCCCTTTGGATCAAAATCATTCAAGGCCGTTGTCGGCATGGTTACAGGAACTGGCGACTCCGTTGGGGATAACCAGATCCCGGCTTTGTTTTGGTTTCTTCTTTGCTTCGGCTTTCGCCTTGCTTGCTTTTTTCCATGCCTTGCATTGGTTATCCTTTTAAGTGGTGTCTTTTTGCATGCATGTCTTTGTAATGGTGTTTTCATTTTACACACTTTCGCTATGCCACCACTTTTGCACATATTATAGCACATACTTCTGTTTGTTAATCCATGGCTAAAATGCATGTTTATTTCCCTTCTTGTATATGCCATGCCTAGGAGATTAGAGACATGTTTGCTCTCCCCTTTTGGTTAATAAAAAACATAAAAACCAAGATCAATCATAAGGCAAACTAGTGACAAATTGCAAATCTTCCTCCACGGTTTAATAAGTTTGCAAGTAAAAAACTCAAAACATACATTGCATACATCATATAGGGCATGCATCTTCTCCTCTCCTAGGATTACCTATATAGTTTGCGAAGGACATTTTTCGGTGACTCATCCTATAGCTTTGGCGTGGGATGAAAAATCGAATTTGTCCCCCTTGTCTGGGGTCGTGTCGGTGTAGTAGAGGGTACAGCTTACTGCTTTAGCAGAGGTCGAGGCCCCGAAAGCACCACTCATTCACTGCCTAAGCTTTGGCTGGGATTTAGAACGAGGACCTTACTTTTTCTAAACTCAAGTTGAAGACCTATTCACCCGTATTGTGAACCCAGAGTAGACAGCTTAATAGGACATCCCTAGTTGGTGAGAGAGTGCATACTAGAAGCATTCATTTGCATCTCATACCACCATAATCATTGCATCTTTTCTAATTTGTTTGTTTTTGTGCATAGGATTTTTGATCTTTGAGTTTCCTTAGCCTGAGCTCAAGATCTTTCCTTTCGTGAACTCTATTTGCGACCTTATTTTCGACCACGTCTCTCGAGTTATTCATCACTGCCGACGATAGCTCGCCCTAGGATTCATCCTGTTCTTCCCAGCCGCAGTCCAATCCTCACTCGCTCGCGATCCACAATGGCCCAGCATGCCAGCGAGTCCCTTTCCCCTGCTGTCTAGGTGGAGGTCCCTATCTCGGGACACTCTTCCTTTGTGTCTATTCTTGTCATCTCTACTGCCTCCACTTTTGCCTTAGCCTCTGGAGGACCTCCACTACCTCAATTCCGTGTCCCCGTGGCAACCCCGCCTTCGGGACCGCCTGCCTGGTCTTCTCCTACTGTCGAGGCCACTACAGTTGAGTCTGTCTCTCCCTAGGGCTATGTGTTTACTAGCCCTCCTCCCGCTGCGGCTGTTTCTGTAGTAGCCACACCCAGTTTGGACAACTGGGATCTCAACCTCTTGTTTCCTCCCCTGTCTTGCCTCCTTCTCTTGGAGTCACCGACGACGATACCGTGACCGTGCAGCTGCAACAAATGCCATCCCTTGCCCAGCAGCTGTAGGGATTGGCACTGGCACTCCAACCCTTCTCAGCTTTGTCTTTCCCGGCTCCTGAGTTGCCTGCGCAACCGGCTTTAAGACCACAGTTTGCACCCACCGCATTCCCTCCACAGCCATCGCCATCCCTTGTCTCTCCAGCAATAGGGGTGTCGACACTACCTTTTGTCACACCAGCACAACACCCACCACAGTATGCATCCCTTTTATCTAGTGGCCAACCCCCTAGGCCGGTGGGAGTACAACCATCCTTGAGCATTGTACCGGAGACCATCCCGGTCCAGCAGCTCCTGCTCCCACACTCTACACCACTTGTTGCACCACCTCCTGCATTATCTTCCCCTTTTTATCACACACAAGGTTCATCCTTTGTCCCACAGCACACTGCACCCATGCACGGGTACACTGGCCATCCTGGCGTAGCACCAAACGGCGGAATGGTGGATCCGGAGGAGCCCTTCGGGGCGACCCATACAATGTACGCAGCACCCGCCTCTACTGCACTGTCCACAGCTACAGTAGCTCCAGATGCTCTCCTCAAGAGAGTAAATGATCTGGAACACACTCTCCGGCAAGTGTAGGGTGGGGACCGCTAGTTCTACCAGGAGGCGGGATCCCTCCAAAAATATTGTCTCTTACATTAGATCCCCTACTACTCTAGCAAATGTCCGTCCGCCCCCGCAGCGCCAAGTAGTTTATGCACCCACGCCTACACCTAGAGCATAACATGCATCACACATCACCCCCACTGCCACACCAGTATATCCTAACCCACCGGCCAAGACGCGCCCACCGTTGGCACATCCACAGCCGAAGCGACAATGCCATGACAAGCACCACTATACCCCTTTAGTGGAGCCTTTGAGCATGGTATTCCCTAAAGTCGCATCCTTGCTGAGGCTGCCTGAGGTGCGCCCTCCGCCTAATCCGCTGCCAGCCTGGTATAATGCCAATGCGTTCTGCAATTTCCATCGGGTGGTTGGCCACTCGACGGACAATTGATTGACACTCAAGGACGCTGTCCAGGATTTGATTGACCAGAAGGTCATTGTGATTAATACCCAGGCAGCCACCCCAGCACACACCCCAGTAGTCGCTCCAGCATAGCCAGCACACCCCAACATAGTTAGTCAACCCTTGCCACAACATCCTTCTCCGGGAGCGCCAGGTTCCTCAGGAGTCAATTTTCTTTCTTTTGCTTCTCTTTCTCTTGCTCTGTCTGACTCTGTCTCTTCCCCTATCTGCCCAACAGACTTGATTCATGACGAATCATCTCCTTTTCCCCACCATTTGTATCGTTCTTTCCTCGATAATTCCGAGGAGTCTGTTTTTATGATCCGCCCTGTCATCGAGCTGGAATACTCTGAGGTGCCGCCTGTAGTATATCCCTAGCCTCCAACTCCAATCTATTTATCCGCCTGGCCCCAATCTAGGCCAAGACAGCCAGCACACCCTCAGGCCCACAAGTACCCTCACCAATACTCCCAGCATCCTCAGGTTTACACTCCTACCCACCCATATCCTTCAACCGCACCTGTACAATTAGCAGCCCGTCCCCCGATTGTTGTTACTCTGACCCATGACATGCATCGTGTTCCTTACAATTATGCCACAGGAATGTGTGCAGAAGTGACACGATCGGGCAGAGTATACAAACCCCCAGTAGCTAGGCCTAACCCCTCAACCCTAACCCCTAACGAGTTACAAACCCAGCCATCTAGGTCATCAGCACCTGTAGCAGTAGCCCTTGCCCTACTCCAAGCGCATTCTCCTCCACCACTTGTGCCTAGAGTAGCACCATCCAATCCTACCATTAGCAGCCAACCTTCAGCTGACATCACTACCCAGCTTAAGAAGGTTAAAGCTGATATTTCCATTTAGGACCTAATCCATACATCGGCTGAACACAAAGAAGCTTTCCTTAGGGTTTTTCAAGCAGCCCGTGTATCCCAAACCATAGAGCCTACTACCCTAGAAAGCATGGTAGGAATGATAGCGGCACCTCAGGTTATCTCCTTCTCTAGCCTAGAGTTACCTCCCTCTGGCACCAATCATAACTCTCCCTTGTTCATCACTGCGCAGTATCAAAGCTTCCACAACCCCCTCACACTGGTGGACAATGGAGCAGGCCTTAATGTCTGCCCCTTGCGCACGGCAAGTGCAATCGGATTCAAATCTGAGGACATTACACTAGCTGTGAAAGGGATAATAGCTTTTGATAATACGCATCATGATGCGCTTGGAATCCTGATCATTCCCCTGACTATAGGCCCTTCTCGCTTCGACGTGGAATTCTACGTCGTAGATATCGAACCCTCCTTCAATTTGTTGCTTGGACGCCCTTGGCTTCACAAGCATCAAATCATTCCTTTAACCCTCCATCGTATGATCAAGTTTTACTGAGATGACAATGTGGTTGTTGTCCTGGCAAAAGATATGGAGAAGGTTGAATCCATCTCTGCTCTAGCCCCTCAGACCATTCACTTCGAGCCTAAACCTTCCGATGTCCTCTATCGGGTTAATCGGTTTGAGTCGGTTAATTTCATTCCACCCTGAGAGCTTGCCGGCCATTTGACCACTTCTGGCAACCCCCGCTTGATGGTCGACAACCTGTGTCGCAAATGGGGATACGAGAAAGGATCGCCTCTGGGGCTTTATGGCCAAGGAATCGTCCAGTCGATCGAAGCCGAAGAATGGGTCGAGCGAGACGGTTTGGGTTATGAACGATGCTGCCAAAGGAAAAGTTCACAACGCCATGGTAAGTCTTCCAAGATGATTATTCCACGAGATTTATCTAACTTTATTAGCGTAGGCATTATGGATCCGAACAACAGTTCATATGCAGTGTCAGCACCATCAGCTTGGATCTGCCTAGAGGATTCGTATCAGGACAGCGGCAGGCTAGAGTAGCAGGGTATACGGCAGGTGATCACGCAGAACAATAGACAGACAGAGCAGTCAACAGCCCAGATTGTGGTCGAAGAAGCAGACTCAGATGATGACATCGGGGATCTGGACCTCTCATTTCAGGAGCAGCTAGATGTGCTTGCAGAAGACATAGCAGAGCATGATCGCAGGAGAAAGGGCAAAGCAGTTGCTACAGCACCACCAGCAGAAGCACCAATACCACCCCATTACCAGGCTTCAATTATGGTCTTGCAAGAAACAGACGGAAGGGATACTAGACCATTGGAGTTAATCTCCTATCAGCCGGGAGGCGGGTCTAGTTGGTATTGGCAATGTAAGCCTCACCTTGAGGGTGAGGATCAAAATCTTGAAGCAAGCATGAGAAGGATAGGCGGTAGTAGTCTCACCAATCTACAGCAAAGCAGCCGCCAGCAAGCAGAATTTTGTACAGCTAACAAGAAAAAAGGAAATACCAAAAAAAAAAAATCAAAAAATCCAATCCACATCAGAGGCAGGGACTCCTAGCTCCTCAAATCATCTAGACAAGGAAGTAGAAGAAGTAGCACAATGTCGACATAGAAACACAAAGGTCACTGTGACAGTCCTTAAATGCCACTAGGGCACAGAATCAGAAGAGGTCTTCTCAGTTGACATAACAGACCCAGCATTTGAAAAAGAAATCCTGTCAGAGCTGATTGCCTATGAAGAAGAGGATGAGGTTCAGGGAGCAGATAATGAGGATGAGCCGTCACAAATTCCATTCTATGATGATGATCCAGAAGGCCCTAATCTACATGTAGAGGAAGAAACGGAGCTTATCAACATCGGCATGGTGGAAGAAATAAAAGAAACACGCATCAGTGCCAATTTATCACCACAAGCAAAGGCAGAGTTTATAGCTTTCCTGAAAGAGTATGTAGATGTCTTTGCATGGAGTTATGACGACATGGTGGGATTAGACATTGAAGTGGTAGTTCATACATTGCCACTAATACCTAATTCAAAGCCAGTCAAACAGAAGCTCCGTAGATGGCGACCCCAGTGGCTTTTGAAGCTTAAAGAGAAGATTATGAAACAGCACAAAGTCAACTTTCTCAAGGTTGTGCTGTATCCTAAATGGCTCGCCAACGTGGTCCCAGTGCCGAAAAAGGATGGATGGGTTCGCATGTGCATAGATTATCGAGATCTCAACAAAGCGAGTCCCAAAGATGATTTCCCGCTTCCCCACATCGATATTCTGGTAGACAACACTGCAGGGCATAAGATGTTGTCATTTATGGACGGGTTTTCCGGATACAACTAGATCAGAATGGCTGAAGAAGATATGGAGAAGACATCTTTCGTCACTTCATGGAGAGTCTTCTGTTACAAAGTGATGCCATTCAGATTGAAGAATGCCAGTGCAACATACCAGAGGACTATGATAGCTTTATTCCACGATCTTATGCATCAAGAGGTTGAAGTATACGTGGATGACATGATTGCCAAATCCATAGAACCCGAGGACCATCTCACCTGTTTAAGAAGGTTGTTTGAGCGCTTGCGAAAGTATAAGCTCCGTTTGAACCCCAACAAATGTGTATTTGGGGTATCCTCTGGAAAGCTGCTGGGTTACATCATCAGTCAGAGGGGAATTGAAGTAGACCCCCACAAAGCCAAGGCTATTATTGATATGCCTCCCCCAACCACTGAGAAAGAAATTCGTGGTTTATTAGGCCAACTGCAATATATCAGCAGGTTCATTGCACAGCTTATGCCTATATGTGAACCCATATTCAAGCTGCTAAGGAAGAACGCTCAGACTTGCTGGAATGATGAATGTCAAGCGGCCTTTGATAAAATCAAGCAGCTCCTAACGAAGCCTCCAGTTTTAGTTCCCCCTACGCCAGGATGCCCCCTGCTACTATATCTCTCCACAACACAGGATTCCATGGGCGTAGTTCTGGGGCAACATGATGAATCTGGGCGTAAAGAGAAAGCTATCTACTACCTCAACAAAAAGTTCAATGACTGTGAGGTTAAATATAGCCCAATAGAGAAAGTCTGCTTGTCTTTGGTGTGGGCCACGCAACGCCTCTGGCATTATATGATGGCGTATCCGGTATTGTTGTTGTGTCGGCATGACCCAATTAAGTATTTGTTCCAGAAGCCAGCATTGGTGGGCAGATGTGTTAAATGGCAGGTGATGTTATCCCAATACGATATCACCTTTGTCACACAAAAATCCATGAAGGGACAAGCCATGGCAGATCATTTGGCCAACTTACCTTTGCCAGAATATCAGCCTTTGCAGACCCAGTTCCCAGATGAAGATATATTGTTTGCAATGGGCGAGGAGGAGCTGGAAGGACCTTAGAATGAGCATCAATGGTGTCTGTACTTCGATGGTGCAATCAATAAACGAGGAAGAGGCATCGATGCAGTTCTAGCAACGCCACAACGACAGCTTATTCCCTTTGCGAGGAAGCTGACATTTGAATGCACCAATAATGAAGCCGAATATGAGGCCTGCATTTTAGGCTTACAAGTGGCGAGGGACCAAGGCGTCCGAGAACTCCACGTATTTGGCGATGCAATGCTGGTCATTTCACAAGTCAATGGCGACTGGAGGACAAAAGACCAGAAGCTCGTACTATATCATGAACATTTATTGAAATTGACTGAAGAATTTGAGGATGTCAAATTTTCCTTCATGAAATGAGCTAAGAATGCATATGCAGACGCTGTGGAAACTCTGGCGTCATGGTTATCACTCCAAGAGGCACGGGCTATAGACATTTTGGTCACATGCATTGAACAACCAGCACATTGTGTGCATATCCAAGAGGCGCCATCATCTGTTGAACTGCCTTGGTATAATGATATTAAAGCTTTTCTGGAGTCTGGCATTTTCCCTCCTGGTATTTCTGCTTCGGATAAGAAGACCTTGACACGGTTAGCATCCAAATATGTGCTTGGGACCGGGCAACTATACAGAAGGTCTTATAATCAAATGCTTCTCAGGTGCGTAGACAAAAAGGAGGTGGATATACTAATGTTGAAAGTCCACGCAGGCACCTGCGGTCCACACATGAATGGGGTTCTCCTAGCCAAGAAAATTATGCTACAGGGGTATTTCTGGTCCACCATGGAAACGGACTGTTGCCAATTTGTCAGAAGATGCCATAACTACCAGATACACAGCAATTTTATACATGCTCCCCTGCAACAATTGCATAGCATGTCATCACCTTAGCCGTTTTCTACTTGGGGAATTGATGTTATCGGGGCCATTCATCTTGCTGCATCCAATGGGCACCGTTATATCCTGGTAGCCATTGATTATTTCACAAAATGGGTCGAGGCGGCATCATACAAAGCGGTCACAGCAGCTATTACAGAAAAAATCATCAAGAATAATATTGTCGCCAGATATGGGGTTCCATTTGCTATCATTTCAGATAATGGAACTAATTTCATAGCAAAAAGAGTTGAGGATTTCCTCCAAAGTTGCAAGATCAGACATCACAGATCCTCCCCCTATCAACCTCAAATGAATGGGGCAGTGGAGTCGGCTAATAAGAATCTGGTGAAAATCTTAAAGAAGATGGCTGTAACTCATAAAGATTGGCATGAGAAGCTGCCTTATGCATTATGGGCTTACAGGACCTCCATCCGGACCTCAACAGGAGCAACACCTTACTCTTTAGTGTATGGCATGGAGGCGGTCCTTCCCTTTGAAGTCGAGATTCCATCATTAAGAATCTTGAAGGAGGCAGAGTTAGAAGAGGCTGAATGGGTACAGGACCGTAATGTTCAGCTAAATCTAATTGATGAGCACAGATTGCAAGCTCTGCATCATGCCCAATGCTACCAAAAGAGAGTGGCCCGAGCTTATCAAAAGAAAGTCCGTCCTAGAAGCTTTGAACTAGGAGACATGGTTCTACGTGCCATACATTTGCCCGATGCACGAGGAAAGTTTAGGCCTAATTGGCGCGGACCCTTTGTGGTTAGGGAGGCCCTATCAGGGGGTGCAATCGTTCTTGAAGGCATGGACCACACAGAGCAATCAGAGCCTGTCAACGCTTCCTACTTAAAGAAGTACTATCAGTGACTCTTAGTCAGTCCTAACGCCTTGCACCATGAGCCATGCATTCTCATGTTTGATTATATTTTTATTGCATTCTAGCACAACATGGATTCTCCTGCACCTTTTGTTTTTGCATAACATCATCATTGCCCAATGAGGAAAATCGGAAGCCTGCCTGCGTAGGACATGTCAAGTCCTCCTCATGTGCTACTACCGTATAAGCTTAGGGTGTGAGAGAGGGATTTCAGAGAAATGGGCTAAATGAACAAATCCCCACGGGACCTATATCTCCAGAGGGAGTAAAAATGTTAGGTCTAGAGAGAGTGTGAGCATTAAAGAGAAAATACATTGACCTTGGAGCATAAAAGAAAATAGGAAGACAGAAGCAGTAGATAGAAGATAAGCTCCACTAAGAGAGGCATGTGAACAACCTTACTCCTACCATATAACTTGGAGAGGAGTCGGAGCATGCACTTACTAAGCCCACATGATCAAAGCTCCACTAAGAGAGGCATGTGAACAACCTTACTCCTACCATATAACTTGGTGAGGAGTCGGAGCATGCACTTACTAAGCCCACATGATCAAAGGGACTAGCCACCCCTTCAGCACAAGGGAAATAGCAGCCACTCCCTCAGCCTAAGTGTATTTTACCTCCAAGCAGGAGTAGGGTAGGTTTAGCATGCCTATGAGGGAGAAAAGAAAATGAATCCTTAAAAAAGTAGGTATAGGGCCCCAAGGATTTGGCATGAGGCCCATAAATCTGAAGGAGAGTCACAAATAAACCTAAGTGCCTAGGTTAGTGCCACATGAGTCGAGGACAGTGTCACCTCCTACAACAGGCAAAATAGGCTTCCTTGGCGCTGAGGGCACCAATATATTAATTAACCCTCACTCTGCATTCGCACTTTTTGCATAGCATTTAGTTGTTGGTCAAGCATATTTGCATTTACTTTGCAAGGCGTTTTGGCCGTATTTTGACCAAGGGCATGTCAGCTGCCTTATTGGTCATGGTATGGGCAAATAGGCATTCGGCTAGGGGCATGCTAGTCGCTTCTTTAATTGGAAGAATCTGAGACCAGGGGCATGTCGGTTATTTGATCTTGAAAGCAATTCTGGAAACACATGAGCAAATGCAAGCAATTCAGAAATGACATAAATTCTTATTGTGGTCCATCACCGATACAAGTATTGCTAATCAATTCTGGGCCTTTTTGAACTGCTAGCACCTGTGAAACCAGTGCCGCTAGGTGGGATCTCGCTCAAAGGCCATGTCTCCCGTATCTCGACTTCGTATTCCACCGTACAGCCGTAACCCTTAGTGATGGCAAGATCAGAGGATTTGATGCCAGCTTGCGTCTTGCGGGCCAGTTCTGAAGTTGTTGCATTTGAGCTAACTATATACCTCTTGTACCGGTCAGGGAAGGGGCTATGCTCAATAGAATCCTGGCAGAAGCCGAACTGGCGGAGGACCCGGACGGGATGATACTCCACACCTCCCGAAAATCCTGGAAGGACCACGAGCCGCATATCCCTGGCATTAAAAAAGGCAGTAAAGGTCCTGGACGCCGAGGATATAATGCACCATGTCACTGAATCCTTATCAAGATTCCGCAGTCTGTTGCAAAGGGTTACAATTTTCCACTGTTCTTATCAAGATTCACAGAATCTGGATTTTTTATAAATTTTCAAAGGGTTACAATTTTCCACTGTTCTTACAAAATTGGAAAGAACTGCAAATACAAAAAAGGCTTCTCCTCGTCTGAATCTTCTTCGTCAGATGCCGCCTTTTGGAAATATTCAACCAGGAGACGGGCGCCTCGACAGGTGATTCAGCGCGACCACTGAGCAGCTGCAGCAGCTTGGGAACGGGGAGCAGAATCACGGACCCTCTGGGTAACCTCGGTATCTGAGCGGTCCTCCTTAGATGCCTCCATGGTGAAATCCCTGCTACTGGCTACATTCACCTCCTGGGCTGGGAAATCTTGCTGCAATGTCAATGTTTTCGTTAGCAGTCAGAATTATAAAGGAAAATAACAAAAAACTAGAAATAGAAACATATCCGGATGATGTTACGCCAACGCAGTTCCTGCAAAATGACAAATATGTCAGGCGTGCTTTGAGCTGAAAATGATAATTTGCAAAGTAGAAGTCTTACCCTCTTTCGGCGGATGTCAGCGTAAAAGGTGCCAAATTGTTCCTCAAAACCCTGTGGATTATGACAAATGTCAGACTTATGTAATTCATATATATCAGCAATATTAAGCATAAATGGTAACCATGTACCTTGGCCCAGTCGGAAGCATACCACATCCCGCGCTGGCTGTCCCACACTGCCTCCTCAAACAGGTATGGCTTCCCCACACGCCTGTACCAAGCCAGATAGTCTGTGTAGTTAACTTCCCAAAGGACGTGTCTGTCCTGGGAAGCTATGGCTGCTGCATGCCGGCTTCTAGCAACTGAGCGAGTTGTAGCCAGACGATCCATATCAGAAGGAGGAGGGGTAGGAATACAGAACTCGTTCAGAAATTGATGCCGCACTCGCCCTGGAAGGAAATAGGCTGACTTTTCATACAATAAAACTTCACCTGCTTGTCCCTAAGAACACGGCCAGAGTTAAGGGGAGCCCAGTCAAAGCCATCGTATCTGGAGAACGGGCGCAGATGAACCTGTTATGAAGCAAGAGAAATATATAAGCAATCAAAGCAAGCATTAAGAGGATACAACATAAAAAAGAAGGGAAACTTACATCCACGAGCTCTACCAGGTCCAGCAGATACCGGTAGGACTCGTAACTATAGACCCCAGTAGCAGCCCGATGATCAGGCTCAACCCACTGATGGGGAAGGGGCAGAAGCTCGTCCCGAAGACGGCCGAAACTATGCCCTCTGGTGATATGCTCCATGATCCAATACTAGAAATGGCAGGCAGAAGTCAGTTTATCAAATATTAAGCATAAAAGAATTTTGTTTTGCAAAAGTAATGAAGACAAATACTTACAGTCAGCAGAGGGTATAGCCCCACATAAAAGCGGTGCCCAAGCTTAACCACATTGTTAAGCCCGCAGATCAGCCAGGTATAGCTAGCGCCAGCCCAATCATAATGATCCAGATGCTCCAGATTGGTTAAATATGCTATCCAATCAGCATGAATGCAATAAGCAGATGAATCGCAGAAATGGTAACCATGTACCTTGGCCCAGTCGGAAGCATACCACATCCCGCGCTGGCTGTCCCGCACTGCCTCCTCAAACAGGTATGGCTTCCCCACACGCTTGTACCAAGCCAGATAGTCTGTGTAGTTAACTTCCCGAAGGACGTGTCTGTCCTGGGAAGCTATGGCTGCTGCATGCCGACTTCTAGCAACTGAGCGAGTCGTAGTTGGACGATCCATATCAGAAGGAGGAGGGGTAGGAATGCAGAACTCGTTCAGAAATTGATGCCGCACTCGCCCCGGAAGGAAATAGGCTGACTTTTTCATACAATAAAACTTCACCTGCTTGTCCCTAAGAACATAGGCAGAGTTATGGGGAGCCTAGTCAAAGCCATCATATCTGGAGAATGGGCGCAGATGAACCTGTTATGAAGTAAGAGAAATATATAAGCAATCAAAGCAAGCATTAAGAGGATACTGTAGACACCCCGATTTTGAGGTGACCCAGGAATGGGAGTCCCTATGTTGCTTTGGATGTGATCAGCCCTTAAACCGAGCCCCAAACCCATTAGCCAGAGCCCAAATCAGATATTTATGAGCAGGGCTGGCGCACCAAGTTGGCGCGCATCACTGGCGCACCAACCAGGCGCCCAGCTCTGACTGCTGACCTTCCACCTTCCGGGCTGTTACCTTTGCAAATGAATATGCCAACGAATATTCGAGGCCTTTCGCTTGCAAAACCCTTTGTAACTTCCCTAGAGA